>JANGZZ010000244.1:0-43554 GCA_026225955.1 Clarireedia paspali | reverse complement strand
ATAAATAATTAGAAATTATATTTAAAAGAAATTATAACTAGTTTATAATATTTATCTAAAGAAGATTAATTAGAAATTTGATTTTATAAAAAGTAATTTTATAAATACTTCACTTTTAATTATAAAGTTTAAGAAAAAAAAAGGAGTTATAATAAAATCGAAGATTAAAAAGTATTAAAAGAAAGTAAAATCAATTCTATATATTATAATTATATTATATATAAATATTACTTTTATAATTTTATAACTTTTCTATTTCTTAACTAATCTATTAAAAGATTATTTAAAGATAATAGATTATTATATTAGTTATTTATAAAGAATAAGATATTTTATTATAAAATATAATATAGATTATTTATTATAACTATTTATTACTTTAAATATATCTTTTATTAATAATAATAAAATAAAGTAATCTTTTTAGAAATATATAATATTATTATATAATAAACTAATTATCTAAAAAGTATTAAAATAAGATATAATAATAATATTTATAATTAAAACTAAGTTATTTAATATAAAATAAATTATTAAAGAAATTATAATTATAAAAAGATTATTAAAAGAATTTAATTTAATTATTTTTAAATTTATTATTATTTATTATAATAATATCTAAATAATAAAATTAATAGTAAATAAAAATAAATAAATCTTAATTAAACTATAATATATTGATATTTAAAATATATAGTTAAAATAAAAATATATAAAAAAATTATTTAATATTATTTATTTCTTTACTAAAGATATATTAACTAATAATTTTATTAAGAATTTTATATATTAGTAATTTAAACACTTTTATATTTATTTAAACTTATAGAATATAAAAGATAAAATCAAGAAATTTAATCTAATAATTAATAATCTTTAACTAATCTTTTATTTATAAATATTTTTATTTGATTTATAACTCTAAAACAAATATTTATTAATAAATTTATATCTAAGATCTATAGAAAAGTTAAATTAAATTAATTGATCTTTTAAAAAACTATTAAAATTCTTATTTAAAAATCTATTTTATTTTATTTCTTTTAATTTATCTTTAAAAATTTAAAATATAGTAACTAAGAAATACTAATTATATTAAGAATATACTTTAATAAACAAATAATCTTATATAATATACTTTAATAAATTTAATATTTAGAAAAATATAAACTAATAAATAAATAATTTATAATAAAATAAAAGAGAATATAAATAAGAATCTTAGTTTAAAAATATAATATTATAATATTATAAACTATATATAAAGTAATTTAAAATACTTTTTATATATCTTATAAAAATAAAAGGATTTTAAATTTAAAATAAATTTAATTTTTAAAATTAATTTCTAAATTAAACTTATAAAAACTAAAGAAATTTATTTTAAATTATTTCTCTAGAATCTAACTATTACTTTAATTTAATTATTATTAATATCTTTATTTTCTTTATAGAAAATCTATTTACTATTAATTTTATAATTAACTTAGTTTATATTTTATATAGATTTAAAGTAATTGATAATTTAAATATATTTAAAAAACTTAAAAAGTAAATAAAGTAATTAATATTATAATAAAAACCTTATAAAGTAAATAAAACTTATTTATTAGAAAAATCTTAATTAAATAAAGCTATTAAAATATTTATAAAAATAATAGTATTTTAAATATAAAGAGTAATAAAAAAGTATATTTAAAAAGAATAATAAAATAAACTTAGTTTATTATTAGAATTAAAATAAAAATATAAAATAAAACTTTATTTATAAATACTATTAGAAATAATAATTTATATTAACTAAAATATATTTATTATTTTAATATAAAGTATAAAGAATATATTATTATAAAAAGAACTTTGAAAAGTAGAAAATATATTAAAGTTTTTAATATAATAAAAACTTTATTAATAAATAATAAGAATTTTATATAAAGTAAAAATATTATTATCTTTAAATTTATTATTTTTATTATTATCTTCTTTTATCTTTATATCTTCTTTTTTAACTTTATTATTTAAAAGATTATTATTAAGATTAATTTTAAAAGCTTTTATTTAATATTAAAGATATATTCTAGTCTTTATAAATTCTTAGAAATAAAGTTAATAAACTTATTATTATAATAATTTAAACTAAATTATCACGATATTATATAAACTAACTATATATAAATTAGATTTAGAAATTAAACTATATATATATATTAATATATATATAACTTAATTATTTATTTTATATAATAACTTTTTATATATAAGTTTTTAAATTCTTATAATCTTTTTAATTCTTTAATTATTAATTTTAAAGTTATTTAATATTTTAAATTAATGATTTTATTATATTATTAACAATTTAATAATCTTTTTAATTATATTAATAACTATCTAAATAATATTATTATAAATCTCTTTTTATTTTTAAATCCCTTTAATAATTCTCTAAATAATAAGAGTAGATTTATTCTAGTTTATTAATAAATAATAATTCTTTTTATTATATTTTTTTATCTATAATATTATAATAATATAAAGAATACTATTTATACTTCTTAATAGAAATTAATAAAGTCTTTTTATTATAACTAAGTCTCTAAGTTCATTATCTTATAGTATTATAGAAAGTATTATAATCTTTAACTTTTAAATTAATATTTAAGATACTTTTAAAACTAATTAATTATTATCTTTATTAGAAATAATAAAAGATAAATCTTTTTTAGATTTAAATTATTAAATTATCTCTTTTTTTATTTAACTAACTTTTATTATTTAATATTATTTAATATTTACTACTTTTATATTTTAACTTAGTTAAAATATTGATATTAGTAATTAAAGTTAATAATATCAAAGTAAAAGTAAAGGGAAAGTAGTGAAAAGAACTTAACTTTTTATTAGAAAAGTTTCTTTATTAGTATTATTAATTAACTTAATAATTAACTTAATAGTTTAAATAGTTAAGATATAAACACGATTTATATTATAAATATAAGTATAAAATATAAAGTATAATAAGTTAATAAGTTAATTTATATAATAACAATTAATACTTCTAATTATTAAATATAATCTCTTTTTTTAATCAAGTTAAAAATAAATATTTTATAATAATATAACTTATAATTTATAATCTTTAAAGTTTCTACAACCTTTATATAACTTGTAATATTATAATTTAAATATTCTAGTTATACTAGTATATATATTAATCAAGGTTCTTAATTTAATTATAAAGCTTTTAAATAATAAAGAACTTTTAACTTGAATTTAGAAAAAGTTTTTTAATAACTAGTTAAAATAGTATAAATATAGTTTTATTAATAATAATACTAAATATTAATATATATTTAATTAAATAGAAGGTTTAGTTTATAAGTTTAGTAAAAGACTATATTTTTAAAAGAGTATAATATTTATATAATTAATTAATAAAGTTACTCTCTTTTTAATTAACTTAGTTAAAGAATAATATATCTAAGATATATATTAATTACTAGTTTAAATAAATAATACTCTTTTCAAACCCTTTTATTAAAGGTTTAAAATACTAGCTAATATTACTAGTATTATTAATAAAAAATAGAAATATAATAATCTTAACTTTAAATTTAATAATAATTACAAAGAATATTCTATTATAAGTTTATATAAAAATAAAAGTTATTATAAAGATATTATAGTTTTTTATTACTTTAATTCTACTAATATAGTTTATAAAGTAATTAGATAAATATAAATAGTTTTAACTAAAGTAGTTATTATAACTATAAACTATTATAACTAGACTATAATATATATTTAAAGTTATGATATAATCTAAATTTAATTAATTATAATTAATTAATCTATAATAACTTAAATTATCTTTTTAATAATTATATTTAGATATTTTTCCTCTTTAAATTAATAAACTATATTACTAATTTAATTAAATAGTTATACTAGAAGTTTATTTTTCTTTATTAATAATATTTAAATTTAAACTTTATATTATATTATAAATAAAGTTGAGTATAAAAGTTATAAAGATATAATAAAGGATATTTAAAAAGAGAATAATATACTAACTAAAATTTAAACTGAAGTTATAACTTATATTAAATAGTTGGAAATAAATTAGATAAAAAATATTATTTAGAAAAGAACTTTTTTCTAAATAGATTAAAGAATATAAAATATTAAGATTTAATTAAATTAATAGAAGGTAATTATATAACTTTATTTTATAAATTAATAAAGAATAATATCTTTTATTAAACTAAAGTTTTTATTAACTTTAAAGTTAATAAGTTTATATTTATTAATATTTCTTTCTTTAAACAACTTTATTATAATCTTAAGTTTATAGTTAAATACTTGAAGACACTTTTATAAATCAAGAGATATAATAGTTAAAGTAGCTTTTTTATAACTTATTATATCTTTTTTAATCTTATAATTAATAGTTATATCTAATTATTTACTCTCTTTCTAATTATTTATTTAAAGATTTATATAGTTATTCTAGAATATAAATAGTTAGTTAAGAACTATATATTAATTGATTATATATATTAGTAATTTATATAATTAAAAGACTTTCTTTTATTATAGACTTATATATATAATTATAAAATTGAAGTATATTCAATTAAGTTCAAAGTAATAAATATAGTTTATATAATTAATATATTATATTATAATTTTAAATTTAATTGAAAAAATAAAAAGTTAATTAAATATAAAAAAGAAGTTTTAAATTTATATAAAGATATTATTAAAATAAAACTTTTATTTTCTATTAAAAATATATATTATATTATTAAAAAATTATCTTATAAATATTAAAAAAATTATAAAACTTTAAATATTTACTTTATTTACTTTATTAAAAAAGTTAATATAATAAAGAATAATTATATAATTATATTAATTATATTAGTTATTAAACTTATATTTTATAAATAATATATTAAAGATATAATTATTATTATAAAAAGAGAGTTAAAATAAATTAAATTAATAACTTTTAAATCTAATATTATATTTAAAAGATATTTAAAGTTTTTATAAATCTTTAAACTAGAATATAAACTAAATATAATTAAGATATATATAATATTTATTATAACTTTAAATTATATTTATAAAAGAGATAATAATAATAAACTTTTTATAATTACTTTATAAAAGATTAATACTTTAATTAATTAATAAAAGAACTAATAAATTATTAAATAAAATATAATTAATTTAATTATAAAGTTATTAACTTTAATAAATTAAATTAATATTATATATTCTTTTATAAATATTAAGAATATTGAACTATTTATATTAATTAAATATACTATTTATATTTATATATTTTCTAAAGTAGAATTTAATATCTTATCTTTTTATTATTTATATAACTATAAGATTTAATTAAAGAATAATAAAGAAAAAGCTTTTAAATATAATTTATTTTATAAGATATTATTAAAGGAGCTAGAAGTAATTAAAGAATATATTATAAATAATCTATTAAAAAACTTTATTAAATTAAGTTAAACTCTTTTTATAACCTCTATTTTATTTATAAAGAAGCTTAATAGTTCCTTTTATTTATATATTAATTTCTAAACTTTAAATACTTTTATTTATAAAGATTAATATTTATTATTATTTATTAATAAAATTCTAACTAGGTTTTCAAAAATTAAAGTTTTTATTAAATTAAATATCTATTAAATATTTTATTATATTTATATAAACTTAGTTTTTAAAAAGTATATTATCTTTTATATTTAATATAATATATATAAATATAAAGTTATATTTTTTAAATTAACTAATAGTTTAATAATATATTAATATTATATAAATAATATATTATTTGATTTTCTTAATATTTTTTATACTATTTACTTTAATAATATCTTTATTTATTTTAAAAACAAATTAGATTATATAGTTTATATTATCTAAATACTTTAAAAGCTTAAAGATATAAGTTTATAAATTAATCTTAAAAAGTATAAATTTAATATTAAATATATAAAGTATTTTAACTTTATAATATTAATTAATAATATTAAAGTTAATTTTAAAAAAGTAATTATAATTTAAAAATAAATATATTTAATTATATTTAAAAGTATTTAATTATTTCTAAACTTTTATAATTTCTATAAATACTTTATTTATAATTTTAGTATTATTATTAAACTATTAATTAATCTAATTAAGACTTTAACTTAATTTAACTTTAATATTAATTACTAATAATTATTTAATATTCTTAAAAAAGCTTTTATCTTTATATTACTTTTATAATATTATAATTATAATCTCTTTTATATACTTGAAATCGATACTTCTAATAAAGTTATTACTAATATATTATTATAAAAATATAATAATAATTAGCTTCTAGTAGTTTACTTTTTAAAGATAATAT
This sequence comes from Clarireedia paspali, assembly GCA_026225955.1. Lineage (NCBI taxonomy): Eukaryota > Fungi > Ascomycota > Leotiomycetes > Helotiales > Rutstroemiaceae > Clarireedia > Clarireedia paspali. Next base: position 37,127 of record JANGZZ010000244.1, on the reverse strand, counting down.
AGTTAATTAAGTTTAATTATAAAGTTTATAATAAAGAAATACTTATAATTATAAAGTTGTTTTTATACTAATATATAGAACTAATTAATACTTTATACTAGATCTAAGTTTATATTAATTATAAAATATTAGAATACTTTATAATAACTAAAACTTTTAATATCTAATAAGTTTAATAAACTAAACTTTTAATTAACTATTACTTTTTTATTATATATTAACTAGATAAAGATAATCTTTTAATTAATATATTAATTTATAAAATCAATAAAATAAACTTTTAAAATAAATTAAAGAAGGAATAATATATATAATAATTGTTTAAAGAAACTTAATTAGACTTTTAGATTATAACTTTCTAATTATATTCTTATTTTAACTCTCTTATATAAAAAGTTAATATATTATTATTCTTAATAAATTTAATAAATTTAGTTTTATAAGTTTTATAAGTTAATTAAAGATATAAATCTTTTAATATTTTGAGAATTATATCTAACTACTATAAACTAGATTCTATATTAAAACTAGAAGTTAAAGAAAGCTTATTATTATATAAAGGTTATTTTATAATATTAAATACTAAATATTTAAAAACTCTTTTAATTTATAAAGTATATAACTTAGTTATTATAACTTATCTAAATATATAAAAGATCTATATATTATTTAAAGAGTATTATTACTAATATTTAATAAAGAATAATATTATAATTTATATTTAGAATTATTATATATATTATTATAATTCTATTCTAAAAGATAAAACCTTTAGTTTATTATATCTATTATTAATTTCTATATATATATAAAAGTATATTATTATAGATTATTATAACTTTAATAAAAATAAATATAAATATAATAATATATTAATAATTATCGACTATTTATTTAAATAAATAATTATAATTCTATATTATAAAATTATAATAGTTTAAAAATAAACTAAATTATATATTATATATATTTATTAGTATTATAGTTTACTAATTACTATATTTTCTAACTATAATTTATAATTTATATCTTTATTCTAAATAAAGTTTAATAATATTTTAGAAACTAAAATCTAATTATTAATTATAAACTATCTTTAAACTAATAAGTAAATAGAAATTTATAATTAGTATTTATAAAAGTAGTTATAACTTTTTATAAACTATTACTAAGACAACTAATTTGAATTCCTACTTATAATAGATTATATATAATTGATATTATTATACTCTTTTTTTAATAACTTACTCCCTTTTAAAATACTTTATAAATATATTTTTAAAATTATATAAGATTAAAAGTAAGTTAAATACTTATTTATTAATAACTTTAATATCTAGAATATATATATTTATATTTATTATAACTACAAAGTATTAAAATATATCTATTTAACTATTTAAATTACTTAGAAGTATATAATCTATTAAATTAATAAGTATTATTAATTAGAAGATTTCTAAATTAGTAACTATATTTAATTAGATATATAATATCTATCTATTTAATAACTTTTAAAGAAATTAGATTATTTAATAAATAGATATTTTAAAGTTTTAAAATAAATTAATTACTTTTATTATTTAGATCTTCTTAATACTATATATATTTATAATATATTCTTAGTTGATAAATTAAAGAAAGTAATTAATAATTTATTATTAAATTAGTATAATAAACTACTTTTACTAATTAATATAATAAAAATAGATAAATATAAAGTAAAATAAATATTAGTTTATTATTTAAAATAAAGGTTATTAAAATATTATATTTAATAAAAAGATTATAATATAAACTTAATATAATATAAAATATTAGATTTTAAAATATCTTTAATACTTCTTTATAACTTTTATTATATTAACTTAAAAGTATTTAATCTTTTAATATTACTTTTAAAATAAATATATTTATAAAAGTTTAAAGAAGATAATTATAATTATATTAAAAGAGATTATCTAATAATTATAATAAATAAAAAATACTTTTTAGACTTTATAATAAAAAAGATATAAATATTTATTTATATATTTATTTATTATTAACTATTTAAATAATTATATTTATTTAAAAGAAAGTAACTTTAAAAGTATATAATTATAATATTAAATAAATTATAAAAATATTTAAAAATAAGTTTTTTAAAAGAAGAAGATAATATAATAATTTAAATTAAATTATTATAATATTATATAAACTAATTATATATAAATTAGATCTAAGAACTAGATTATATATATATATTAATATATATATAACTTAATTATTTATTTTATATAATAACTTTCTATATATAAATCTTTAAATTCTTATAATCCTTTTAGTTCTTTAATTATTAATTCTAAAGTTATTTAGTATCCTAAATCGATAGTTTCGTTACAATTATAATAAAATATAAAATATTATTTTTTCTAGTATTTTCTTTTTAGACTTAGTTAATAAAGTTTAAATAGAAAGTAAAAACTCTTTTAAAATAAATTAATACTTTTTTATTTTATAAATCTAATATCTTTTAAACTTTTTAAAATATTTATAATTATAATAAATATTTTATTTATTATTATAAAAAGTATTTTAAATATAAATCTTATAAAAAATAGAATATTTTTCTTTATATTTATTTAAATTAAATTAATTCTATTATTTAATATAAAAAGTCTTAATTTTATATCTATTATAAAAGACTTTAATAAGATTATTTAAAAATATATTTTTAAAGTTATTTATAAGATTAATTAAATTAAAACTAGAATAAGAATCTTTATAAGAACTTTAAAAAGTTTTAAATAGTTTATTAATATAATAATTAAATCAACTATTTATATTAGATTTAAAATAATAATTATTATAACTTAATTAAAAAGTAATTAATAATAATATTATTTGATTTTTAAATAAACTAATTAAATAAAACTCTTTATAAATAATTTTATAAATAATCTAATTAATAGAAAAAGTAAAAGTATATTATTAAATATAAATATTTATATATTATTTAATATAACTTATTATCGAATATAAGTAGTATATAATAAATTAATTTATATATAAATAAAACTTTTAATTAAGATATTCTAAAAAGATAATAAAATAATTATTTATAAAAAACTTATTTAAACTAAGTATATATTATATATTTAATAAAGCTTTAAAAAATAAACTTAGTATTTTATAACTTTTTAACTTTTAAAAATAAAATAAAACTTTTATATTATATTATTTTAAAGAAAGAGTAAATATCTATTTAATATTTAAAATAGTTATACTTAGAATAAAGAAAAGATAATTATAATAAAATCTATAAAATTATAAAAATATAAACTCTTTATCAATTATTTAGAATATAAAATCGATTAAATCAATTTCTATATAATTAAAAGAAGAAGATAATCTAATAGATCTTTTTAATATACTAATAAAAATATAATTAATATAATTAGAGATAGAAGTTAATTATAATAATTAAAAATAAAAAGAGTTTAATATTATAGAAAGTATTATTTAACTTAATAATTATATTAGTAGGAATTAACTAATATAGTTAGTTTAATAATATAATTATTACTTTATATAAGATTTAATAATATTTTAACTAATTATTATAATTATATTAGTAATATTCTATTAATTAAATAGTTAAAAGAATTAATTGAAAGTTAAATTAATTAAAAGATATTAGTTAAAAATAATATTCTTTATTATTAACTAATATAATTAATATTATTCCTTTTTAATTAAAAATCTTTATAAAAAAAAAGAGATTTTTAATTAAAAAGAAAGTAATTAATTTTTACTTTATTACTTTTATATCTATTATAATTTTATTTAGTTATTAGTATCTTTGATAATTATAAACTTAGTTTAATATAAATTCTTTTATAAATTTTTTTATTTATTAACTATTATAAATAGTTACTTTTTTTAATTATCTTTTATATAATTACTTTTACTTTAACCTCTTTTTCTTCGATTATAATATCTTATTTTAAGAAGATTAGTAATATTAAATTATATAATTATTAATAATAATTAATATAATTTATAAAACTAAGAAGCTAAATCTAGATTTAATATATTTAGTATTTAGTTAATCTTGAAATCTATAATAAATTAATTAATATATTAATCGAATTAGAATTAAATTCTAAATTTAGTATTAATTAATTTATTATTATATTACTAATAGTAGTCTTCTTTAAATTTATAAAAGATAAAGTTTATATTTAATAAATAACTAAATATAATTAGTTAGTCTATTCTTATTAATATTTATTTAATATATTAATAATTTAATTAACTATCGATAATATAATAATAATTAGAATAGATAATAATAATTAATTAATAATTAGAATAATTAATATTAACTTTTTTATTATTGATTTTTAATTATTATTTTCTTCTCTATTAGTTTATCTAACTATTATAAATATTAGAAAAGAATATTTATCTTTAAACTAAGATTATCACTTTTAAAAACTTAAGTTTAATTAATATTACAAAGTTTTCTTAATAATCTTTAAATAAATTAAGTTTATAATTAATAAAAACTTCTTAATTAATTAAAACCTTTATAATACTAAATATAATAAAATTAGTTTTCAAAATTATATTTATTTATTTAAAGAATACTTTATATTAAATAAATTATTAGTTATTCTAGATATTTAAATAGAATATAATAAGATATTTAACTAAGTATATTATAATTAAAGATTATTATTAAACTAATATTAAAAGTAGATTTGAATTTTTAATAAAGTATAAACTTATAATCTAAATAAGACTTTTAATATATTAATTATAATTATCTTCTTAAAAGTAGTTAAAGTTAAATTCGAATTAACTTAGATAGATAAAAAGTTTAAATATATTAATTAAAGATAAAAATAAAGAAAACTAATTATAACTTTTAATAAAATAATTAATTTCTTCAAGATTTAATTAATAGATAAAGTATATAAACTAAAAGAAAAAGGTATATATATAATAATTATTAGTAATAATATAATAGAACTAATAATTATTATAACTTTTTTTAATAAAGTTAATTTAACTAATTAAAATAAACTTTATTTTTATTACTTTAAAAAGTAATTCTTAGATTTAAATAATAAATATTTTTAGAAACTAGAGAATTATAATATATTTAAAAATATATTATAAAGAAAACTAATTAAGAAAAACTTTAATATTAATAATATTAAAAAAGTTAAAAAGAGATTTAAGAACTTTAAATAAGATAATATTAAAAAAGTTATAAAGAATAAAAAGATCTTACTAATTAATATATTAATAATAAATAGTTTATTATCTTTATTTTCTAGAAAAGTAATAATAATAATTATCTATTTTTCTTTTATATAATCTAATAATCTTAATATATATTTTACTTTAATTATTATTAAAAAATATTATCTAGCTAACTCAACTCTTTTTAATAATTATAATATTATATATTTAATTAATAATATTTCTTTACTAGATAATAGAAAGTTTATTAAATCTAATAATAATAATTTTATTAAATATAGAACTTTATTATTTCTAATTATTAGATATAATATTTATATTATCAAGAATATCTTTATTAGATTAAAAAGTTTTAATATTAAGAACTTAATTTTAATTAATATAACTTTTATTCTTAGTTTTTATATTAATATTATTTTAAAGTTTTAACTAGTAAAAATAAATTTATAGTTTTATAAACTTAACTATACTTTAAAATATAGTATATTAAAGAAAAGTATAATTATTATACTTTTTATATAAAAGTTTAACTTAGTTTTCTTTTAATTTAAAAAAGTTATTTTTTATTTAAATATATTAAATAATATTCTTATAAACTAAACTATAATAATATATTTAATTATTTATTATAAGATTAATAAACTATTTAAATAATCTTATAATCTATTATCTAATAAAGTAAATATAATATAAATATAATATAATTATATTAGATATTTAAAATAAAAAGCTTTAAAATATTTAATAGATAAAATAAAAGATATAAAGATTAAAAAGATTCTAAAGATTAATTATAAATATTATATAAAAGTATATATAAAGTAAGTTATTAATTATTATTTAAAAAACAAGTAATTATTAAAACCTTTTTATAAAATTATATAAGATTTATTCAACTTTCTAATATTATTTAATAGATATTCTTAATTATTATTAATTAAGAAACTATATAATAATAAGATTTTTAAGATTCTATTAATTAATAAAACTTATTATAAAATATTTTATATTATTATAAATTTTAAAATATAGATAAAATAATAATATTACTTATTAATATATATTATTAAATAAAATAATAATATATTAGTAATTAGAATTAATAGTTATATTAAGTTTAAATAATAAATTAAAATAAAGAGAATTAAAATAAAATTATTACTACTTTATATTTATAAATCAAATAATATAATAGAGTATATAGATTAAAAGATTATTATTAAAATAATAAAAATATAAATCTAAATAAAATTCTTTATAAATTTATAATTTGAAATTATATAAACAATTATTTATTTATATAATATTAGTTCTTTATAATAATAAGAGTTTAGAACTTTAAATAAAGTTTTTAATAATTAGTTTAGATAATATTTTCATTAATATAATCTAGTATTAATAATATTAATTATTATTAATTTATATTCTAATTAGAATAGTATTTACTATTTTAGTTATTATATTTACTCTCTTAATAAGAAATAAGAAATATAAATAAATAAAAAGTAATATAAAATAAATCTAAGAATATATTTTAAATATTTAATAAATTATATATTTAATATACTAATCTATAAAATATAGGTTTTGAAACTTAATTAGATTATTATTACTTGAAATATTTAATTTAATAAGAATATTATTTATTCTAAAATAACTAAGAAATAAAAATTAGTTTTAAAAGAATTATTAAATAACTTTATTTAAATCTTTAATATAAATATTATTGAAAACTTAGATAAATCTATATTAAAAAGTAATAATATTATTAAACTTATTTTATTTATTAAAAAGTTTATTTTAAAAAATACTATTAAATAGAACTATTATAAATAAATCTTAAAAATAGAGAAATTTAATAATAATAAATAGATACTTTCTAATAATATTTATTTAAAAGATAATAGTTTATATTTAAATAGTAATAAAGATAGTTTAAATATATAAAACTTTAATAATTAATTTAAAGATTAAAAAGATAATAAAACCTTGATTATTCTAAATTAAATTTAAAGTATAGAAATAATAAACTTTATTAATAATAAATAAAATTTAAAAAGGATTAGAATAAAGAACTTAGAATTAAATATTATTATTCTTTTAAACTTATTAATAATTAAAAAGGTTTTTAAGTTTAAAAATAAAATAAACTTCGAATATACTAATATAGTTAATATATTTTATAAAGAATATAAAAATAGTTTAAATAAAGAAATATTTAAATATATATCTTTCTAAATCGAAAATAAATTATATAACTTTATATATATATTATATAATAGTAATTAGTTATATAAAAGAAATCAGATTAAATCTTATTCTAAAGAATCGAATAATAATTAATTATTAAATATATTAATAATTAAACTACTATTTAAAAGATTAAGATTTATAATTAAGATTTTAGTAAGAAAAGTAAATAAAATTAATAAAATTAATTAAAGTTTATTTACCTTTTAATTATTTAACTTAATTAATATATTAAAAAGAAAGAAAAAATATTATTCTTAATATAATAATAAGATTATTAATACTTTTATTAATATAATTATCTTTTAATTATCTAAATAAAGTATTAAGAAGTTTAATAATTTCTATAATATATTCTAATTTAATTAACTAAATATAAATAGAGATAAAAAGTAAAGAAACTTTATAATACTTTATAGTATAATAATAATAATAATTATAAATAAACTTAAGAAACTTATAATAAAATTATTATAGTTATTTAAAATTTATAAAACTTAAATATCTAAAATATTTAAATACTATTAAGATTTTAAAAGTTACTTATTAGAATTAATATTTAAAATTAATTATAATAAAGAGATTAATAATTTTAAATCTTATAATATATAAAAAAAAGTTTTAAAAAGTTCAATTATAATAAATTTAATCTCTTTTAAATAAGTATTTATATATAAAATTAATTAAGATAGATTTATAATTAGATATAGATTATATTTTATAATAAAAAATAATCTCTAAATTAAAAGTATAATTAAGTTAATATATATTATAATATTTATATTCTATTCTTTTTATATAATTATAATTATAATTATTAAGTTTAATTTTAAAATAAAATAATATAATATAGTTAATATCTTTATAAATATACTATATAATCTAAATAGAGAATTAATTATATATTATCTTCTAAATAAATATAAAGTTAAAGATATAATTATAATTATTAATTATATTCTTTATAACCTTTAAAACTCTCTAATAATATAGTTTAAAAACTTTATTAAAACTTTAATTAGATTAAAAATAAAGTTATATTTAAATAAACTTTATATATTAGTTAATAAAGATTATAAAGTATTAATATTATTTTTTATAAATAATATCTAAATAATTTATAATAAAAGTTATAAAAAGAAAGTTAAAAGAATTATAAATAATATTTACTTTATATATAAACTATATAAAATAAATAATATTAAATAGTTTTTAAAGATATAAATAATTAGAAACTATATTTAAAAGAAATTATAATTAGTTTATAATATTTATATTAAAAAGATTAATTAGAAATTCAATCTTATAAAAAATAATTTTATAAATACTTTACTTCTAATTATAAAATTTAAGAAAATAACGAAATTATAATAAAATTAAAGATTAAAAAATATTAAAAGAAAATAAGATTAATTCTATATATTATAATTATATTATATATAGATATTATTTTTATAATTTTATAACTTTCTTATTTTCTAACTAATTTATTAAAAAACTATTTAAAAGTAATAAATTATTATATTAATTATTTATAAAGAATAAAATATTTTATTATAGAATATAATATAGATTATTTATTATAATTATTTATTACTTTAAATATATCTTTTATAAATAATAATAAAACAAAGTAATCTTTTTAAAAATATATAATATTATTATATAATAGATTAATTATCTAGAAAATATTAAAATAAGATATAATAATAATATTTATAATTAAAACTAAACTATTTAATATAAAGTAAATTATTAAAAAAACTATAATTATAAAAAGATTATTAAAAGAACTTAATTTAATTATTTTTAAATCTATTACTATTTATTATAATAATATCTAAATAATAAAATTAATAGTAAATAAAAATAAATAAATCTTAATTAAATTATAATATATTAATATCTAAAATATATAATTAAGATAAGAATATATAAAGAAATTATTTAATATTATTTATTTTTCTATTAAAGATATATTAATTAATAGTTTTATTAAAAACTTTATATATTAATAGTTTAAATACTTTTATATTTATTTAAATTTATAAGATATAAAAAGTAAAATTAAGAAACTTAATTTAATAGTTAATAATCTTTAATTAATCTTTTATTTATTAATATTTTTATTTGATTTATAGTTTTAAAATAAATATTTACTAATAAATTAATACTTAAAACTTATAAGAAAACTAGATTAAATTAATTAATCTTTTAAAAAACTATTAAAATCTTTATTTAAAAATCTACTTTATTTTATTCTTTTTAACTTATTTTCAAAAACTTAAAGTATAATAATTAAGAAATACTAATTATATTAGAAATATACTTTAATAAATAGATAATTTTATAAAATATATTTTAATAAATTTAATATCTAGAAGAATATAGATTAATAAATAAATAATCTAGAATAATATATAAGAGAATATAAATAAGAATTCTAGTTTAAGAATATAATATTATAAGATTATAAATTATATATAAAGTAATTTGAAATATTTTTTATATATCTTATAAATATAAGAGGATTTTAAATTTAAAATAAACTTAATTTTTAAAACTAATCTTTAAATTAAATTTATAAAAACTAAAAGAATTTATCTTAAATTATCTTTTTAGAATCTAACTATTATTTTAATTTAATTATTATTAATATCTTTATTTCCTTTATAGAAAATCTATTTATTATCAATTTTATAATTAATTTAGTTTATATTTTATATAGATTCAAAATAATTAATAATTTAAATATATTTAAAGAATTTAAAGAATAAATAAAATAATTGATATTATAATAAAATCTTTATAGAATAAATAAAGTTTATTTATTAAAAAGATTTTAATTAAATAAAGTTATTAAAGTACTTATAAAAATAATAGTATTTTAAATATAAAAAGTAGTAAAAAAGTATATTCGAAAAGAATAATAAAATGAATTTAATTTATTTATAAAATTAGAGTAAGAATATAAAGTAGAATCTTATTTATAAATATTATTAAAGATAATAATCTTTATTAGTTAAAGTATATTTATTATTCTAATAAAAGATATAAAGAGTATATTATTATAAAAAGAACTTTAAAAAATAGAAAGTTTATTAAAATTCTTAATATAGTAAAAACTATATAAATAAATAATAGAAGTTTTAAATAATATAAAAATATTATTATCTTTAAACTTATTACTTTTATTATTATTCTCTTTTATCTTTATATCTTTCTTTTTAATTTTATTATCTAAAAGATTATTATTAAAATTAATCTTAAAAATCTTTATTTAATATTAAAAATATATTCTAGTTTTTATAAATTCTTAGAAATAAAGTTAATAAACTTATTATAATAAAATATAAAATATTACTTTCTTTAGTATTTTCTTTTTAAATTTAATTAATAAAGTTTAAATAAGAAATAAAAGCTTTTTTAAAATAAGTTAATATTTCTTTATTTTATAAACTTAATATCTTTTAGACTTTCTAGAATATTTATAATTATAATAAATATTTTATTTATTATTATAAACAGTATTTTAAATATAAGTTTTATAAAGAATAGAATATTTTTCTTTATATTTATTTAAATCAAACTAATTTTACTATTTAATATAAAGAGTTTTAGTTCTATATTTATTATAAAAGACTTTAATAAAATTATTTAAAGATATATTCTCAAAGTTATTTATAAGATTAATTAAATTAAAATTAGAATAAAAATCTTTATAAGAATTTTAAAAAGTTTTAAATAGTTTAATAATATTATAATTAAATAAACTACTTATATTAGATTATAAATAATAATTACTATAATTTAATTAAAAAATAGTTAATAATAATATTATTTGATTTTCAAATAAATTAATTAGATAAAACTCTTTATAAATAGTTTTATAATTAATCTATTTAATAAAAGAAATAAAAGTATATTATTAAATATAAATATCTATATATTATTTAATTTAACTTATTATCAAATATAAAAAGTATATAATAAATCAATTTATATATAGATAAAACTTTTAGTTAAAATATTCTAAAAAGATAATAAAGTAATTATTTATAAAAAATCTATTTAGACTAAATATATATTATATATTTAATAAAACTTTGAAAAAAAGAATTAATATTTTATAATCTTTTAACTTCTAAGAATAGAATAGAACTTTTATATTATATTATTTTAAAAAAAGAATAAATATCTACTTGATATTTAAAATAATTGTATTTAGAATAAAGAAGAGATAATTATAATAAAATTTATAAGATTATAAAGATATAAACTCTTTATTAGTTATATAAAATATAAAATCAATTAAATCGATTTCTATATAATTAAAAGAAAAAAATATTCTAATAGATCTTTTTAATATATTAATAGAAGTATAATTAATATAATTAAAAGTAAAAGCTAATTATAATAATTAAAAATAAGAAAAGTTTATTTAAATCTAGTTATAAAAAAGATTAGTAATTAGAAGATAAAAAAAGTAAAAAAGTAAAATAAAAATCAAATTTATTTATAATATTTAAATAATAAAAGTCTAAATACTTTTATTAGATTTAATTGAAAGTAAAATTACTTTATAATTAGAAAATATAAAACTTAAAAATAAAAAGAATTAAATTTATTTATATTAATTTTATAATATATATCTTTAAGTAATCAAAGATATATAAGAAATTAACTTTATATTATTTAACTATAAAGAGTATATTTAATAGAATATATATTAATATAATAATCTAGTATATTATTTAGTATATAATTATCTTTACTTTTATTCCTTTTATTTATATTAGAATAATTCTATTTAGAAAATATAATAATTATAATTATAAATATAAAAACTAGAAGAAAAATAAGTAGAAAGTAATAATAATACTATATTATATATAGTATATATATATTATATAAATAGAAGAAGTATTTTTATTATAAATATATTAGAAGTTTATTTTAAACTTTATTATTATAGTAATAATTTACTAAAACTAATTTTAACTAAAATAATAATAATAAAAATAATTATTTAAAATAAATAGTTCTAATTAATAGTTATTTACTAGATCAATTAAGTATTTATAAATATATTTTTAATAAATATTTAATCTTTTAATTATAATATTATTAACTAAGATAATTATTTGATAATTACAAATAATCTAAATTATATCTATTAAAATAAAGCTCTTTGAAAATTAATTAAAAGTAAAAATAATTTACTAAATATATAATTTTTAAAATAAGATATTAGAAATTATTTTATTTATTAATCTTTTTCCTTTTCTTAATATAATTTAAAGTTATAATTTAAAAGATATATTATAGAAAGTATTATTTAATCTAATAATTATATTAATAGGAATTAACTAATATAGTTAATTTGATAATATAATTATTACTTTATATAAGATTTAGTAATATCTTAACTAATTATTATAATTATATTAATAATACTCTATTAATTAAATAATTAAGAGAACTAATTAAAAGCTAAATTAATTAAAGAGTATTAACTAAAAATAATATTCTTTATTATCAATTAATATAATTAGTATTATTCCTTTTTAATCAAGAATTTTTATAAAAGAAGAAGAGATTCTTAATTAAAGAAAAAATAATTAATTTTTACTTTATTATTTTTATATCTATTATAACTCTATTTAGTTATTAATACTCTTAATATTTAATTAAACTTAGTTATAAAAAGATTAGTAATTAAGAGATAAAAAAAGTAAGAAGGTAAAATAAAAACTAAATTTATTTATAATAACTAAGTAATAAAATTCTAAATACCTTTATTAAACTTAATTAAAAGTAAAATTACTTTATAATTAAAAAATATAAAACTTGAAAATAAAGAGAATTAAATTTATTTATATTAATTTTATAATATATATTTTTAAATAATTAAGAATATATAAAAAGTTAATTTTATATTACTTAATTATAAAGAGTATACTTAATAGAATATATATTAATATAATAATTTAATATATTATTTAATATATAATTATCTCTACTTTTATCTCTTTTATTTATATTAAAACAATTCTATTTAAAAGATATAATAATTATAATTATAAGTATAAAAACTATAAGAAAAATAAATAGAAAGTAATAATAATATTATATTATATATAATATATATATATTATATAAATAGAAGAAGTATTTCTATTATAAATATATTAAAAGTTTATTTTAAACTTTATTATTATAATAATAATTTATTAAAACTAATTTCAATTAAAGTGATAATAATAAAAATAATTATTTAAAATAAATAATTTTAATTAATAATTATTTACTAAGTTAATTAGATACTTATAAATATATTTCTAATAAATATTTAATCTTCTAATTATAATATTATTAATTAAAAAGATTATTTAATAATTATAAATAATTTAAATTATATTTATTAAAATAAAGTTCTTTGAAAATCAATTAAAAGTAAAAGTAATTTATTAGATATATAAACTTTAAAATAAAATATTAGAAATTATTTTATTTATTAATCTCTTTTCTTTTCTTAATATAATTTAAAGTTATAATTTAAAAAGTATATTATAGAAAGTATTATCTAATCTAATAATTATATTAATATTAATTAATTAATATAGTTAATTTGATAATATAATTATTACTTTATATAAAATTCAATAATATCTTAATTAATTATTATAATTATATCAATAATACTTTATTAATTAGATAATTAAAAGAACTAGTTGAAAACTAAATTAATTAAAAAGTATTAATTAAAAATAATATTCTTTATTATTAATTAATATAATTAATATAATTCTCTTTTAACTAAGAATCTTTATAAAAGAAAAAAAGATTCTTAATTAAAGAAGAGATAATTAATTCTTATTTTATTATTTTTATATCTATTATTATTCTTTCTAATTATTAATACTCTTGATAATATTAGAAGATAAAAAGTATTAATTATTTTACTAAATAACTAAGTAATTTTATTCTTTATATTTATAATAATTATTAATATTATATAATTATACTATTATTTTCCTAATAACTATATTAGTTTAAGAAAGTTTATAAAGAATAATTATTTTACTTTATTATTTTATTTAGTTATAATCTATTTTATATATAAAGTAATTAAGTTTTAAAGTATATTCTAAAATAATAATTATTTAATCTTTTTATAAATACTTTTTATCTTGATATTCCAAGATATAAATAATATAATAATAGTTTTAAAATTAATAATATATAGAGTTTAATTACTACTTTATTTAAAAAATTATAGAAGATCTAATTATAATAAAAATAAATTATATTTATAATAAATAAATTCTATTAAGAAACTATTCTTTAAAGATTTAAAATCGATATATTATATTTATATCTATAATTAGAATCTTATTTTCTATCTAGATAAATTAGTAAAAAATATTATTTAAAATTTATTAACTTTCTTAAAACTAATAAAGTTATATTTAATATATTATTAACTTTCAAAAGCGATTTTAAATAAATTTATTATTAATTAAAATAGAATTTAATATATAGAATTATTTATATTAAATAGTATTTTATATAAAATTATTATATACTACTAACTTTTCTATAAAATATATAATAATATAAATAATAAAAAGATAATCTAAACTCTTATTATTAAAAAAAAGTTTCTAAATAATCTTTAAGATTTATTAATAACTTTAATAATATTAGAATACTAATATTCAAAGTTTTAAGAAGAAATATTTAATTTTTATAAGAAAAGTTTATTAATTATATTTTACTTTTTTATTTACTTATATAATATTTTCTTTTTCTTTATTCTTTTATTATATAAATTTTAATATTCCTTTTATATTATATCTTAATTTATAGTTAATTACTTTATTTAGTATTTACTAAATAAATATATATAATTATATTAAAAATTATTTTATTTAATTTAGTTTTCAAGTTTTAAATAAAGTTATTTTAATTATATTATTTATTATAATACTAATCTTTAATATAATTAGATTTTTAATTATAAACCTTATTATTAACTTTATAATTATAATATAACAATTTAATATAAGCTTTGTAAAAACTAAGAATATTTTTATATAATATCAAAACGTTATTATAAGAAGAACTAATTTAAAAGGAATTAGTTTAAAAGGAATTTTCAACTTTAAAGCAAGAATTTTTACTATTATTACTATTATAAAGACATTCTATAAAGTGTATTTCGATATTTAAAAATTGAAAGAGAGGTTTTAAGTAGCTTGGAATCAAAATATAAAGGGAGAGTTAGAAAATTATTAAAATCAGATTCAATATTTCTATATATCTTTGCTTTTATAAATCTTGTTACTTCTTATATTCTTCAATAAAAATTAATAGTTTTAAAGACTTTTTTAATTATAAATATATCCTTTTTATAATCTAGATAAACTACTTCTACCAACGTTTCAACTATTAATATAGTAGTTTCCTACTTTTTCTAATATAGATTTCTAACTATATAGTTAACCAAATCTATATTTCTGAGCTAATATAATCTGTTGTAACGCGGAGAGCTATAATTAGTTACTGATCTAGTAGTAGTGAAGAGTAACTTCTTTATACTAATAAATATATATAGTTAATATTGGAACCACCAAAGTGGGGTAGGTGGGGCAGGTGCCCACCACCTTAAACTGAACGTTGTAGTGATCGATTAGGCTTATAAAGACTATGACTTCAAGTTTACAAAGCTTGTGGATTAGGCTTGCGAAGCCTAAGGCAATAGGCCTGAAAGGCCTATAAATATAGCTAGTCCTTCCCATTGTAGATAACTAAGAAGTCCAATAAGTCAAGCAAGATTACCTTCAAATTGATGTCCCTTAAGTCTATATTTACCCGCTGTGCCTCTGTTCAAGAGTTAATATCACACGCGACTGATTTCTAAAATACATAAATTTCATCTTTATGTTTAGCAGAACATCAACAGCACAATTTCCATTTTTCCCTGTTCAAAAATAGTCCTCCGGGCGTGTCCGATTTGTTCTATTCATGAGAAAAGGAAAGAATGGTTAGCAGAATCGTGACTTGCTGGAACGATCCGAATATCCTATGAATGGTTCCGCTTACATTGAAAAGATAGCCAATCAAAGAAGAGCGAAGCCGGCATAGTAAAAATTTCGAAAAGCGGTATGAGCCGAGTATAAACTATCTATCTAACTCTAAATCAAATAATTAAGGCTAGTTTTACAACGATAAAAAATATAACAGAGGTTTACGAACGCTTCCCTAGCCTTGAACATTGAATTCATATACTTCACATTCATATCGGAAGCAAAAATGCACGATGCAATTTCATGCTATGGATTTCAATAGATCCTCTCATATCAGCAAAGACGAGTCCCAAAAACCGCCGAATATCTATTTAATCGGTCCTCAGTGCACAGGGAAGACCACTCTTCTCGAGGCCCTCCGAGCTTATTACGCTATTGACGCGAACCGCGAGTTTGGGAGCCAACGTGTTGAACGCCCTGCTATTATCGAGGAGGTTGTAAGGAGAGTTATGCGGGAGAAAGGCTTCAATGTCCAGGATCTGAAGAATGGTGGTAAGGGATTGGAGTTACAGCAATGTGTTCTATTAGAACAATATAATGCTGAAGAGAGATTTCAAGGTGAATGGTATATATCAGACAGATCTGGGCTTGATGCCCTTGTATACGCAAAAGCGTATATAGGAGTTTCTGCGGCGAAGAAGCTAGAGAATACAAAGGAGTGGAATAGGTTGCGAAAAAGGATGCAGGATGCCGTGGTAGTCTTTTGTGAAGCTGGAATCGCGGATTGGCTCAGCGAGGATGAAGTTAGAATGGCGTACAGCAATACTGCGGAATGGGAGCGATTGAACGAAGAGTTTCATGCCATGCTTATACAACACCACATTGGATACATTATTTGTCGAAGCATGTAAGCGACTTGCAGGAACGGATGGCCTTGGTTAAGAACATATTGAGTATGAACACTCAAAGCAGAGCAGATCTACCATCTTTTAAATAGTAAGTTGAACCCGTTCCTCATAGCATGAAGATGCTAAGTTCCCATTATAGGATAAATGAATTTTGGATGATGCAGAAATGGCTATTCTAGCGATATAGATAGAGTATATTCACGCCTCCTTCGAGTATCGAAACATCTTCTGCCGCTATAACCATGTACAGTACGCTTCCTTCAAACAGACTAAATAGGGTTGCATTTCTAACCCTTTAAGTCCCCTTTAATTCTACTTCTACGCAGTATTATGGCTTTACTTATAGGCAATTCAAGGACTTGTATATTTGTAGTTATCGAACAGGCATAGCAGAAGTGCAAGAAATGTTATGAGAGTTTTGAATGCTCCCTGAGACAGGTCCTCCACAGCGATCAGCACTGGTCCATATTCTCTTCCTATTCTTCAACACACACCTAGTACAGAGCGCGTCCAGAAGCGGTATCTATATGGTTTTTGTTGATAACTACTTAGCTCACCACTGCTCCTGAACACCTCTGTTCTCTATGCACTCCTTGCTTCTGGTCAGAAATCTCCCTTTAAAAGGCCTTGCTATGACATTGAGGAGGGTTCTACTAATGATAAATTGGTTATAGCCTATGCTCGGACTGAAATGAGAGAAGCAGAGGTATATTGATGATTCTGTACAGAAACCGCTAATCTGTGACAGTTCATTTCCTTAGGCCAGGGCTTTTCTGTTTCTCTTCAGGCCTGCAGGGATCGAATATCTACACTACATTCGTGCGAAGCTCTTGCCACACACGTTATCGTTTCATCAAAGCTCTAATCCAGGCTTCGTTGTGGACCTAACCCGTAGTTTCCCTAAGTACGACATGATTGGGTTTTGTAGTACAGTAACTGTGAGTAAGTAAAGTGATGATTATTCTCTAATTTAGTAGGCCTTGAGGACCAGTATTTATAGACCATTTATCGGTCCTTTTAATGGGTGCAGCACATGCAATTAAAGCCCTTCTGTACACCATGAAACGCTTCGGACAAGTGGAAATGAGGGCATTCACAATAAGTGAATCCCTCTTATAGTCTCACAGTAATATTAAGGAGTGGCCCGTGCATGACTACATCTCCATCACGTTCTGGGATATCTTTGCTGGGCCTAGGGGTCGATGATGATCTTGGTGGAGTACCTACTTATTATGAAAAATTCTTGACGCCCGACCCCAAACCATATGTTGATGTTATTTATGAACAACGAGATGTGGAGCAGGTTTATCAAGAGTTGGTGGAAAGGAGAAGCTCGGAATACAGAGGGCTGAACGACTGATATTGAGTAGTAGTAGCCTATTCGTATCAAGTTCTATTGTACAGCTCTAAATTGCCTTTAGATCTATTACTGCCTCGGTAATCGAGGCCCTTATATGGTAGAACGAATATCTCAAACTGTGCCTATATAGAGGTTATCCTCCGTCATGAAATCTCGTAGTCATGGCAATCGTTACTGGTTTTTATTTTGATAGTTGAAGGGGCATTACATGGTAGAACGCGTGTAACCCACTAGAAATCGAATTTATCGCATCCAAACTGATCGGACTTTCATCATGCTCATTATTCCCTAGCAAGGTAAACCTATCATCTCCATACCCAATTTGAATTCAATTACCATCCTGTCTGTACTGTATTACGGCAGACTGAAGAACAACGAAACAGCAATACGTTAAGCAGGTCGCTTCATGTGATAGGTGGTATACTATAGCAATCGGTATTGGAGACTTGTAAAATCGTAATAAACCTCAAGAAGTAGCCCAGAGCTCCAATTGTGCTTCTGCTTCTCCATCTGCCTCTTGATTATCTACAATACGAACTCATAAAATATAAGAGCATGCTATCCAAGCTTTTTATACGATTCTTCAAATGTCTCATCTTCTCCAACACAGATCCTATACGATAACTTGGCATACTGTGCAGCCTGTGTCGCAAGGTCCGGAGCCACCATTTGATACGCACCACACAAAACTCCCCAACAGTCTATAGTGTAATCCAAAAACAAGCCCCATTCTTTGATGATCATTGACGTACCATTCGTATATGGTAGATTTCCTCCTTCAATAACATAACCGAGGGATAAGAGCGACTTCATTGCCGAGTTGATTGCCTTGATCGGGTTTTTTCGCTGCATATAGCTTTTCGCGAGAAGAAGATGGAGGTCCCAGATATGAAGACGAGGCACTTTCGAAGCTGGTTGGCTGTAATGGCTCTCCATCACCGCGATTATGTTCTCAATTTTGGGCAGATTTGCTTTTAGACCTGTTTTGAAAAATCGAAGAACTTCCGCTCTTTGTTGCTTTCTGTTGTTGAGGATCTTCCTATTCGTGGCTTGATCGTCTCGACACATGGCGCAATCACACCTGAATGCCCAGTGCTTGAATTTTTTTTGACGGTCATCATTTTCTTCCGCGATTGGTGGGTGGTACCAGAAATTGATCTCCGTATCAGGAGCCAAGTCGCGAGTGGCTCGGACGATCATCATATCCCCAATAAAAGCACGTCGAGCATTACTGTTGCAGCTATGGTTGATGTATGATGCCAGGGGCCACACACCACAGGAATGGAACTGCTTCTCCGCTGTTCCCCATGCTGCCTCGGTATCCATGGCGCGTAAGTGACTAAGGCGGGAGGATAGAGGACAGCCAAAACAATTTAAAGCTACAACCCGCTCAACATAGAAACTGGGATCGATTAGTACGGTGCAGTATTAAAGTGAGAGGGTTCGGGTCTTACGTGTCAATCACAGGCATGCTGTCGACCGTGCAAAAGCCAACTGAATCATAGGATCCGTGGTGGAGATCCATGATAACTGGAGCAAAAGAAGGGCTTTTATACATTTTCTGAAAAATCATTTGGATGAGTTCGGATTGGGAGCCCATGGTCATGCTGTCTCTTTCCACGCTGATTAGTAAAGTCAAGTCTTTACCTCGGCCTGATGACTGCTGTGAATCATCGGGGACATAGGCGTGAGCAAAGGCTTTCTCACAGAACAGAAGATCGCCGGCCTTGATAGCTTTAGTTGTAAACAAACCTCGTCCTCGAACATCTGCTCCTCTGATAGCGACTGCGCCAGTATATGTAGCATAGTCAAGATGCGGAGCGCGAAGTTTGGCAATTTCAACGTAGAACTGCTTGAATCTGTATATCCCACTCTTCTGTTCCTGAAATCGCTTGGTGGCTCGCAGAAGTTCTTTTTTGGCCTCTAAGTTGTCTGGGTATTCTGAATGCAGAGTTCTCAGTACCTCGCAGCATTGTTCGAATTTCTGAAGGTGGTAGAGTGCTTGAGCTTTACGATATAAAGCTTTCTCTACTGGTTTGGGGATAGACACCATGGTTTCAAGGTCAGCAAGAGCAGCATCAAAGTTCTTCGCTTTGAGAAGAGCAAGAGAACGATTCAGCTTCAATGTTTGTGCCTTTTCCTCGTCCGACGCATATTTCAAAGCTCTTAAGTAGCTGCTTGACCATTATCATCTGGTCGATGATCTAGAATTGAAGTAAATACTTACGTTTCAATAGCTGCTTGGTAGTTGTGATCATTGAAGTAATTGTTGCCTTGCATTCTTAAAACTTCCGCAGAAACCTCAAGCTCCTTCACGCGTGGCTGCCAGCAGGATGGGACCCGTGGGTCATCTGCCGGAACATATATGAGGTCTGAAGGATGATCAATACGAACACCATAGTCGCCATCAGACATCAATTTCATATAGGGTTCTTTGATGATTACAATCATTCCTTCACGAAGGATATCTTCGGCAGGACGTGCATGCTCCTCCTCTTGATAGTATAGTTGCAGCATAACAGCGTCGTCATTCTCATCTTCCACAATAGCCATGACAGCAGTCATTCTATCTGGTGGTGTAATAGATCTCAACATGACATACTTCTCTCTATGATGAGTTTCTAGGAGAAGATCTTTGATCATGACTTTGTGCAAATCAAGGATAGAGCGAAAACATGGACTATAAGCGGGAGGAATGAAAGCCGTCCGTATGTTTAAATCCGTTCTGTCTTGTTGACGGCTCATCATAAGTCGAAATCGGAATTGCATCGTGAGTTCATCGCGGGACCTCCTCTTCTCGATAATCTGGCCAGCACGAGTTTGAGCATTTTGAAGAGTCTTTTTCTGCTTGAGGAGCAGTTGCATGTACTGCGGGACCATGGACACATCGTGAATATCCATCTCGCTCGTTTATTGAAGGAGTGATAGAGGTGCCTAGTGCTTTCCCGATGGTAGCTCTGTGTTAAAGTATTGAGGAAATCTTTGCTTATGAAAACTTCAATTTGTTTGAATGGTGTGATCAAGCGGTGCGTTGTTAAAGCTAAAGCGGGCACGAATCAGAGCTGCAGGAAATCTTTGCTTTTTACCACAAGCGAATATTACCGCCAGAGTATCGACGAGTTGTGTTTTGCGGGCAAGTTCCGTGGAGGTAAGCTTGCGCACACCTCGCAAGTAATCACTGTACTAGAGTCAGCGGTTGCATTATCGGCGCAAGTAGAAGGCATGGATTACACACACACACACAATTTATTAACGCCCGGCGGCTAACCCGATAGGGCAACTATTTACTAATATACAAGAACATTTCTTACAGTAAATTCTTAACTCCTTGAGCCCATACATCAGCTGTTTCTGCTTCTGGCTTCTCTCTTCTGACTTATCTTTATAGATCCTCGTGGGTTACTAATGTTAGCAGGCTAGCTTGAAGGCTATTCTCCAAGTGTTCAGCGTCCTGTCCTCAGCAGCTGAAGCGATGCCTCCTCTCTACGGCACGAGGTTAGTATTAAATTAGATGGGTGAAAAGTAGTAAAGTGCGGTCAGTTTTGTTGGCTGTTTTCTTGCCAAGGGTCAGTATATAAAGTTATAATATTTTTTTAATTTTAAACTTAATTATATTATTTAAGTAATTAAATATATATAAATAATAAAATAAAAATTTATTATCTTTTCTTTTTTTAAGATTCTTAGTTTTATTTATAAAAGTTATTAAGACTTTTAAATTAAAAGAGAAATTCTATTTAGTTTTATTATTGATAAAAGAAATATAAAAAAGAATTTTAATATATTAATAAAAGTTTTAATATATACTTAAAGATTATTAATATTTATTATTAGAATTAGTAATTTAAAAATATAAGTTATTATATTAAAACTAACTTATATGTAATATTATACAACTATTTTTATAATATAATTCTTTTTATAATAATATTCAATAACTTTATTATTATTATAATATTATTTTATATAATAATAAATAGAAGTTAAAAATTTATATACTTATGTTATAATTATATGTTTCGAATAAATTAACTTTATTAAAATATTCTTTATATTAAAATCAAATTAATAAATTTAAATAACAAGGATAAAGTCGAAGAAATATTAGATTACAAGTATATTAAAGAAGCACTCTATTATTTAATTAAATGGGAAGGCTACCTATAATCAGAAAATACTTGGGAACTTATAAAGAAACTGAATTGCCTAATGTGGAGAATATCGAATAAGTACTATAGTAAAAGGTCGACAAAGTGGAAAATATCCCTATTGTACATTGCAGTTTGTCTAAGAAAGAATAGGGCGTTGTACTTGCATCTGAACCATTTCATTCGTCATAGAATGAATGCCAGTCAAATCCTGTGTGGGAATGACATACTCTCTAATCTCTGCCTTATGAACCCGCCCATTGATCATTATGATATTAAGGAGATCGTGATCCTGCAGTATAGTTATATTCTTCAGTGGATTCCCATCAACCACTAGGCAGTCCGCATAATTGCCAACTTTGATCTGGCCCATTTCGTGGGAGCGCATGAATAGCTTAGCTATACCATAGGTCGCTGCAATGATAGACTCATGCGGTGTGAAGCCAAAACGCTCCACAAAATGTGCGAGGTCACGCGCATAAGTGCCGTGCGGCGTCCAAGCAAATCCATAATCACTAAAAGCGGTGTCAGGAATTCCATTTGATAATTTAAACGGGTTCTAAGACTAACCCTCCAGGGAGGACCACAATTCCTCTCCGATGCATCTCTCGCATGGCAAGATCGGCAGCATCTAGCTCCCTCTGGTAGCCTACCTGCTCAGCTTTCTCCATGGAGTAGCCGAACATGACAGCATCGTGGAGCGTTGCAACGAGCCAATTGATGGCGGGCGCCACGATATGCTTAGATTTACTCTTCTCCAATGAATCCATGCCTGCCAAAGTCAGCAAAATGCGATGAGAACTCACAGTACAGGGAATATGCCTTTCTCGTCGATAAAGGATGCATGATAGATGACGTCAACTCCGAAATCTATTGATTGCTGGACCGAGTCTCGCGCTCGTGCATGTGAACAGACCCGCTTATTCATCTTGTGGGCCTCGTCAACACATGCTGCGGTCTCTTCTGGGGTGAAGTAGCACTCCTCTGCACCTCGGGTCTCCGTGATCTGATAACCCTTCGTTAGCACTAAGCTCCCAGCACTAAGCTCCCACGAGGTTGTATGGCTGTCTCACCGATTCTCCCGACATCGAAAGTTTCACTTGATCCACTCCGAGCTTGATATGTTCACGGATACTGATGCCTTATCAGCATGGTCCAAGTCATTATTAGTCAAATGGCGTACACTTCTCTCATTTCCTCCGGGCCATCAGCGTAGGCAGTGATCCCTCCGACTAGCTCGCCCCCTCTTCGTGCCATTTCTTGACCATTAGCCAAAAAACGAGGGCCTGGTATATCTCCAGCGTTGATTGCGTTTCGAATCACGATGTCGAGGCGTTTCTTAGCAGATGCAGCTCCAAAGCACATGGTGTACCCGGAATCCAAAAAGCATTCGGCGCTTCTGGCGGTGAGTAGAGTATGCTCCTCAACACCAAGATCTCCCAACCGATCTAGATCGCCACCATTCCAGGTGAAGTGGGTGTGGGAATCTCCTAGACCGGGCATCAACGTGCGCCCCTTTCCGTAGAAAACACGAACACTAGAATCTGCGAGGAGTGTGTCTTTGTTGGGAACCTCGCCCACATGAGCAAATCTCTCGCCTACAAGACATGTTAGTCAGCCCGTAAATCTCGAGGGTGACCGTGGTGGAATAACGTACCTACGACAAGGACATCTCCTCTGTAAGGCTCCCGGCCAGTAGCTTCCAAAATCTCGACGTCTAGGATGAGGATTTTCGACGACGCGCTTGTTCCAGTGATCTCATAGTTGACTGGCTGGAGATTGGGTTCGAAATCAAGCTGATCAATGTATGAAACGTTGCGAGGCGGCCCATCATAGTGGTCGCATGGGCAGTCCTTTGACATCCATGACACTTTAGACATAGTGAATGAAGCGTAGGGGAAATAAGATAAATAGATTTGAGGGAGTCTTATGTTTTTCAAAAAGAGAACAAAGCTTTGCAGGTCAGTGTCAGAACAATGCGAATCTTTCATATGTGATTTGTGTCGAGCACTAGTGGACACCAATCGGGGCAACTTTCTCCGTATTCTCGGATTTATGATACTGCCCCTTTCTCCGCGCCTCTCCGCGCTTCCCCGCATTTTAAGGACACAAAAGAATTTTATCTGGTCCGGCCTCTTCTTCCAAGGTTTCCCTACAGCAACTATCTAGATCATCACAATGGGCTGGCTAAGTCTAAGTCTAAGAAGCCGACTAAATGACTCTATTCCACATGACCACATCAAATACGCCAAAGATTTAGAGCACGCTCAGTACATCGAAGACATGCACCTCGAATATCCACCTCAGGACTGTTCGGTCCCCGAGAGCGACTTGCCCTTTATTCCAGCCATAGTGGTTCGAGACCAGAAGTCAAGCTTCTCACAGAGCCAAGGTCGTGCATGGATTGTCGTGGACAATATTGTCTATGACTGTACCAAGTTCATCAACGAGCATCCAGGAGGAGAAACCGTCATCCGAAGTTTTGTCGGGGAAGATTGTTCCTGGCAATTTTGGCGCTTTCATGACAAGGTGATCATGGAACAGTGGGGACAACCGCTGCGTGTTGGCCGGACAGAAGGGATCAGGAATAGATTTAAGGAGATCCCGAAGTACTATGGACCCTCGAAAATGCGATAATTTACATGTGTTTGATTATTTATGTGGACACTCTGAAAGCCCACAAATGAAAGCATATATGCATGTACCTGCAACGCAATACATGAATGTGTTTTAATACCAATCAAAAACTCGACGCTCTGCACATAAAATAATATTAATTATTTACCTTTCCCATCATATCCACAATTAGTTCTTTGTTTCTTATGAGCACGCCGAATACATGGCAAATGCAGGTGTTTTCGTTCGACAGCTCCTGGTGTCCTCGTCGGTCTAAACCCCGCCACTCGAAGATCTTCAATATATTTCTGTAACGGCCATGGTACGTCTGCACTTTGACTCCGAGACATCGGAGTCGGAGCTGTTAATGCGGACGTCGCGGTGATGCGCGGTGATGCGCGGTGATACGCGGGGAACGTGAAGAATGACGGTATCTCCGGGAATGCGGGGGCATATCCGATGCAGGGACCTTGCTGCCTCAACAACTTGAGATTTATAAAACTGGCAGCGTTACAATGAGAATGTGACATGTATATTCTCAGCCTCCATAACCTCATCAATCATTTTAAGATGACAACTAACAACTTCACCAACTATGTCGCCTACTTGGAGCCTAACAGTGGCCCCAGAATCGGCCATCTCGACTTCAAAACCTCAACCATCACCCCCCTATCCTTCAAATCCGGCACCCCATTGACAGATCTTTATCAAGTCATCGCCGCCGGTGAGCAGCAAATCAAGGCATCCGGTACAAACTCCTTCCCTCTTTCCAGCGTGAAGCACCTCCCCCCGATTTCGGGCCGTGATGTGCTCGCGGTTGGAAAGAATTACGTCGAACACGCTAAGGAGTTCAACTCCTCGGGCTACGATGCTAGCGACAAGACCGACCAACCCACTCACCCCGTCATTTTCACCAAGCGCGCCACTTCCATCATTGGCCCTGAAGACGCTATTCTCCTGCACCCAAAGTTTACCAACACAGTCGACTACGAGGGAGAGATTGGTGTCATCGTTGGCAAGTCAGGTTTCCAGGTCTCAGAGGAGAACGCGTTAGATCATGTGTGGGGCTATACCATTGTGAACGACATGACCGCGCGTGAGCGTCAGCGCGATCACAAACAATTCTTCCTCGGGAAATCACCTGACACCTTCTGCCCGATTGGCCCCGTGGCTGTTCCCAAGGAGAGTCTGCCTGAGAACCTCAAGATCCAAACTTTTGTCAATCAAGAGCTGCGCCAGGAGGCCAGTCTTAGCGATCTGATCTTTAGCGTTCCTACACTGATCGCTACCATCAGCGCCGGTCAGACCTTGCAAACCGGCGACGTTATAGCCACTGGCACACCAGCTGGTGTGGGTTTTGGATTCAGGCCGATGAAATTCCTACAACCTGGAGATGAGATCAGTGTATCTGTGACAGGACTGGGAACGTTGACAAACCGTATTGCAGCTGCAGATGCGGTCAACACCACCTACGAGCGCGCGGGGCTTCATATACCTGTTTCTAATCAAAAGGCGCCCGCAAACTCGGGATTGACCAAAATCAACGGCAAGAACCTCTTCTACCAACGACTGGGTTTGGAGAGTGGGCCTCCAATCTTCTTCATTCATGGACTGGGCGGGTCCTCAAGTTACTTCTATCCCCTTGTCGTGAAGCTGCAGTCGACACATTGCTTGCATCTTCTAGACCTGGAAGGCCATGGTCTCTCCCCGACATCAGCACTCAGCACTCTTTCCATTGCCTCTTTTGCAGACGA
This sequence comes from Clarireedia paspali, assembly GCA_026225955.1. NCBI lineage: Eukaryota > Fungi > Ascomycota > Leotiomycetes > Helotiales > Rutstroemiaceae > Clarireedia > Clarireedia paspali. The sequence goes on along the minus strand of JANGZZ010000244.1, from coordinate 9,803 downwards.
CTTTTACAATATGTCACAGTTGGCTAGTGTCAACAAGGGTGTGACCGTGATTGCCCACTCACTGGGATCTTTAGTGGCTCTCAAGCTTGCTCAGGAGCACCCGGGCCTTGTATCCAGGCTGATCCTCATGGGACCTCCCCCGAGCCCACTTCCAGAAGCAGTTAGCCAAGGCTCCTATGCCCGGGCTGCTCTCGTTCGGAGAGAGGGAATGTTGTCTGTTGTGGATACCATAGTGCAAGCTGGAACATCGGCTTATAGTCAGCAGAACAAACCGTTGAGTATTGTTGCCGTACGCACTTCGCTTCTTAGTCAAGACGCTGAGGGATATGCCAAGGCTTGTGCAGCCCTTGCTGGATCGGCCGATGACCGCATGGATGTTAAGTCTCTCCACATTCCTGTTTCTATCGTGACCGGCGAAGAGGACAAAGTCGCCACACCAGCTCTCTGCGAGAAATACTCCGAGGCAACTGGAGGCGGCCATGTCGAAGTGCTAAAGGATGTGGGACACTGGCATCTGTTTGAGGATGTTGAGGGGACTGTAAAGGCGGTTTTGGCGCAGATTTAAAAGGTTTATCCTTTATCATGTTCTTTTGTAGCAACCTTTGGAGTTTCAGGATCCAATTTAGATTGAATGAGTAGAAGAAGATACATGTCAAGTTGGGGTTCTCAGCTAAGCTAAAGCTACGAGTATTCACTGAAATGCATATACAATTATATCTTGCGGCCGATTCCCCATAGCACAATGTGTTATACCCTAATATATAGTAAGGTAGTTTGATCCTCTTAAATATGTCGCAACACTACTTTCCAAGGTTGTCACCGACCCGCAGAAAAAGATGGGGTATCCGATAGCGTTATGCAATAAATAACCTGGTTACGGAAGCCAGCAAGGGCCACTTAAACAGTGATATTTTCTTCGTCCCCACGTCTTCAGCACTCCAAAGATTTATTGGTGCTTATCATTCTCCTTATCTCCGTATAGGTGTGATGACCTCAAAGGCGGAGATTCCAAACAAGTCCGCGCAAGTCCGCTACTTGTGTCTTCTTCCGTGGGACTCAAACCTCAGGTCTATGGGCAGAGCTTTGGAATGCGGAGTGCTCATCGTGTGGATTTAATTATGCACTGGTTAGCTTAATCCCCTTTCTCTAAGTAGCGCTAAGTCATTCCCTGGATTCCAAGCCGTAGAGAATTCTGGTTCAGGGCTAGGTAATTCCACGGGGTATATAAATCGTACATTCTTCATGCAAACCTGGAGCATCTATCAGTCCTTCTGATCATCTAGATGCCAAATATAATGGACTCAAACTACCTTGCGAACACAAAATCTGGCGAAGCAAATATGCCCTCTTCATCTCAGACAAATCGCCTTGATCATGCGAATCTCGAACGCCTACATACAGCTGGTGGACACGTAAACGACAGAAGTCAACCAGCTCTTCCAGTTTATCATTGCGCGTTTGCCAGTCCCTCTCCATTGGGATTGATATCAGTCGCAACAGGCATGACATTTTATCCCAAGTAGTGAATATGCGACCAACTCTCTAGATATCTTTCTCATCTGCGTCTTCGGTCTGCAAGCCAGAGGTGCAACTGCACCAAATGTGATGCTTGGGTGCCTGATATTCTATGGTGGCGTTTGTCAGTTTATTGCTGGAATCATGGAATTCATCACAGGAAACACGGTAACCCACCCTTACATCGGCGAGCCCAAACAGCTGCTTATATTTCACAGTTCGGTGCCACCGTCTTTTCCTCCTGCGGCGCTTTCTACTTGTCTTATGCAATGTTTATCTGCCCGGGACGGGTATCCTGGCTGCATATACCAATTCTGCGACCGGGGCCATGAGCCCTAGTTTCGATCAGGTTTTGTCGCTGTACCTGTGGGCATGGCTGATTGTAACGATGGCATTCACCATCGCGGCGATGCAATCCTCCTGGGCTCTTTTCATCGACTTGTTCTTCTTGGACATTTGCCTTCTCCTGCTTGCTTGCGGGTATATGGTCAATGTCCATGGCCTCCTGACAGCTGGGTATTCTTTCGGGCTCGTGGTGTCGTTTCTTTCTTGTAAGTAACATTATCATTGCCTTTTGATCAAAACTGATCGTCTGGACAGACTGGGCTGGTTGTGCCGGGTTGTGGGGCGGCGGAGTAACCCCTATCAAGCTGCAGACGTTTGATATGTACACAGCTGTTGGAGCCACAATCCCTCTAATCAACGATTCCAGATAAACGTATCGATTTTTTTAGAACTAGAATAGATTTATGAGTATTGGTATATGTGTTATTATTATTAAGGTCTACGGATGCTACGGGTGTAAGATGTGTTTGCTGAACCACTGAGATGACTAAGCACTTCTGACAGATTTAATTGGAGGTGTGAATATCATGCGACGTTATTGCACAAAGGTATTCGAGTGTGACGGAAAGTAATGGTGGTGTTATAATGATATGTGTTCATAATTGTTTAGTCCAAGTGCGGACAAGATTTCTGCGTGACAGGTGTACTTTAGCAAATGGCCTAGATAAAGCTAGCAAATGTGACTTACTTGACCATCCCAGGTCAGATCCAAAAATAGGCTCCACCAACTCATTTCCATATCTAATTCCATCGTCGCCGGTGGTGTAGCAGACAACACTGTTCCCCACGGATAGAGCCATCTTGGGTTTCATCGAAATGTATGGCTCCATAGCCAATGGCCAGCCTTGGTTATTTTGAGCCACCAGCCGCGAGTATATATTAGCCGCAGCTACACTCCCCATCAACATTGCGGTTCCTCCGAGCTTGATTCCTCGAAGATTTACTATATCTCCAGCCGCGAACATTCGAGGGATGGGACCGTCTCTTGAGATAATACGGAGACTGTAAGAGGGGATTAGTGTCGGTGTCTCCAATGCTCGTCAATTGCAAATTTGAAAACATACTGTGAATCAGTGTTTAATATATTAACTTTGAAATTAAAGTTTTTAGAACTTTATTTATTAATATTTATAATAATATAAATAAATATTTATATATAAACTACTTTTAAGAAGTATAACCTTATATCTATTATTATATAATTTTAGAACTAATTTTAAATTAATCTAGTACTTAGTAATACCTTTAAAAACAGAGTATATAACAAGTCACTAGTAGGACGAGCCCGGAAGGTGCCTCAGGCCATCAAATAAGGCCCCATTGAGCGTCAGCGATAAGGGGCCCCGGAGATGTTACAGGAAGAATGGGGTAAAATTACAATGAACAAGATCCGCCACCGCGTTTCAGATATGCCCAGAAGATGCGCCGAGCTCGTGCGATCAAAAGGAGGTCCTATTCGAGGCAATAAGTGGTAGTTTAGATTTAATATAGAATTAAATATAAGTTGTTGATCTGTTGATTTCTCATGCCGCTTATGGCCCGTGCGCACGGAATTCTGACACCCACTGTTGATCCAAAATCTAGCGAACGAAATATAGGCAAGACTTGCTTTCAATTGGAATGATGTCGAAAGCCAACTCAAATACCATAGATGAAAAAATCTATAAAAATTTTCATTTCAATTAAAGAATCAGAGAGTTAAATATGCATAAAATGGTCAACAAGGTTGCGACGTCAAAATCAAACGATACCGTTGTGAAACAAAGGGCGATCTGTCCACGGAAACGCTGCCGGAGAAAGCCATTGCTCGCATGGAATTTTGGCCACAATCTCCTCGAAGCTTTCGTTTAATACCCAGAAACTCGGGTCGAGAGCGTCGGACGAACCCGTGGTATCCACTGTCAGGGGCTCGCTGGATCCGACACTGTCTGTGCTCTGCAAGGGACTCACGCTATCAGAAAATACAGGGAATGGGGCAGGCGGGTGAGGCCCTCTTGGAGTCAATGTGTCAAGTATCGAACAAGCTTGATTACATATGTCGCTGGATGGAGCGTTGTCGTGCAATCGTTGCAGACAATTTTGTACTGCTTGCAATATAATGTGCTTTGGATTCTGTGGAGTCCGCGCCTTTCCGAGCAGAACCAGCAAAGTGGATATTGCCAGAAAGGCATGAAATGAACCGAGGCCGTGAATATACCATCTGTAAGGTCTGAATTCGTGGTGCAAATTAAGGGTTTCATAGTTTGAAAGGATGACAAGAGCTGCCTGTTCGCACTTTTCGTAACTGCCTGTTATGCTCCCGTCTTCGATACCCGCTGGGTGTAAGAGGCAGATCCGATGCAGGAGCAGAATAAGATGGTTGGTGTAATTATTCAAAATAAATGAATGTACTTGATGATATATAGGCAGATCAAGTTGGTCCGAGAAGCGCTCTGCCTGCGCTTGCAATTCGTTGTCAATTTGGTAATCCAATGCTTGTATCTTGGCTGGTGAGCGCGCAGATTCCCCTACGCTCAGGGAGCATACACCAGAAGCCAGAGAATAGAGGCGGAACTTGAACAGGATATACGACATTTTTGTGGGATTCTTCCGTATTGATAGGTGTTCGATCCCTTGAAAGGCTTCACGAAGTGAGTCTGAAACAATCTCCTCGTCTTCCACGTCCGCCGGCAGTTGGACATTGTTCTCCGTATGGAATGGAGCAAGGTTACCCAGACAGGTATTCTGAATAGTATAAAGCATCATTAACCCCGCCCAGGCTCGTCGCCTCTCTTGAACCTCAATGGGATTCGGGCAAAGAAGTCCAGGATCAACGTGACACCCAATGGCTATGGCAATATTAAGCGTCGTTCCAAGGAGAGCCCAGGCTGGACCTTGAGCATGATTGATAGCATATATAAGCAGAATGAGGCATTGCAGCGTTTGCAAGTTGTGTTGCCACATGAAGTTATCGGCGGCAAGGCACTTCATTGTCGCTTGTCGGTATTTTGCTGCCAGAGACCTTGCACTTTCCGCAGGAGAAGCCTCTCGGCCCAAGTCTGACAGGATAGGACTTTCTTCATCAATAGCAGTGAAAGCCAGCCCTATGACCACGAATATCATACCAATAAATGATACTGGAGCATTTCGAGGATCTTGTTTGAATTTGACATAATTCGATTGGAATGTCTCGTCATGTAGGATGTGAAACAGAGGGGAAAACACATTGAGAAATATGTTGATAAGTTCATCGCAGTGCCTAAAGGGGGGTAGCATGTCTAAGAGAGACTGTTTGCTAGGAGGTGTATCACAGAAGAAAAAGGCGCAGGACGGTAATTCCATTTGAGATTGGCTCTGAAGCGAATGAAAAACGTCGGGATCACGAGAGGTGCTGTAAGGAACGTATCGCACATGGCCCGATGCGGACGAAATTATACTACCGACTTCACCGCGTTGAGCTCTAGTGAAATTTTTGTTGATATATTGGCCATCGGTGTTGGTCGATGCGATGTTTGCAGAAAGCTCACCCTGCACCAGAGAGGTATCATTTTTGGAGACGGGCGAGCGAAGAGCGTGATTACGTTGAGTGTTGGACATCGAGGTCAACTCAATATTTCTCAACAGTAGACTTTCCAGATCCGAGATCCGCCGGAGAAGAGTTTCCTGGAGAGCGCTTTCCTCGTGTGATGCTGGTTGAAGATTCTGTTCAACATCACGCTTAAACTGACATGTCGACGCCACTCCGCGCTTCCGGCAGGTGTCACATGGCACACCAGATCCTAAGCAACGTATTTTTCTCCGTCGGCAGTTTTCACAACTGAGCGGTAGCCTTTTTGTCATTTTGGCAGGCTAGATTCCAGTGGAAAAGGGGGTTATGCAAAATCGAGGTTTGGAGTCCTTTGTCATTCGATTTTCTAGGGCCACCGGATCATTACCCCACACCGCCGATGAAAAAAAGGTCCGGATAATGATTATTCCGCGCTGTGTCGGAAGTGGCAGATCAGTCATTCTACAAAGTAAACGTAATTCCCGAATGACCGAGGACACCCGGTGGAGTGAGCTCTGATTTACTTTCTTAACAAACCCAATCTATATACCAGACTGTAATTGTCTCCGTTTTAATATACCCATTGCCTCAATCACTGAGCATGGTTTTGATCGGAGCAGTCGAGATCTAAAATTATACTTTAGCCAGATCATAGTTTGGCAAAGATCCCGCAGTATATCGATTTGATTCTCGTGAAAAATGCACTATAAATGAACAAGCATCACAGATACATTTGTAGTCTTTTCAAGGGATCAAACTTACACAAGGCACCCTCAGCTGGCATATCATACAGGTGTAGATATTAGGAATCTTTCGAGTAGAGATGTACCATACGGCACTCATGCTAGTCCAGGTCTACCAGATACAGTCATCTCGTGATCCGCTCAGCCGGGTGATCCGCTCACGGGAATAGGTAAGGACACCCGTCTTTTGATTCATCTATATTTCGACCACCAAGAGGTTTGATTCGATTAAGAATTTAGATCATGTATTTATTGTGATACAGGAGAAGTATTCATATATATTAAGCTATATATGAAGATTATTTGGATATGTTACCATAAAATACACTGTATTTTTGTCATTCAAGGCTTGAATATATACATCTCCGTCAGTACTTTAATTAGTCGTCCTGAAATATGCGAGTAGGTGTGATGGGCATCGGTCTTTCTGAGAGATGACAGTGGGCGGTGGGCAGGCGTTCAGCGTCCTGATTGTAGAGAAAATTTTCTGCAGACCAGACGATTTAAGAAGTTATCAGATTGATTGCGTTATCTCTTGAGCGAGCAAAAACTTCAAACCTGGAAAAGTATTTGGAAGAACAGGAGCTGGATGAGCGACCGAAGAACACTTTCTGGTACGAATTCTATAATGTGCTGTGGATTTCCCAGGACCGTGGCATAACGTATAGAAAAGGGATCGGACACGTTCAGAAAGAGATTTGGGAGTCAGAATGTGGAGAAATTAGATGTGCTCCTAGGATAGTTAGTAGCTCGATTTCGTGCACGCGCAAGCGCGTTTCCGCTACACCAGCACGCGGTACGGATGGCTAGAGATACATGCTATATCTTCTCCGAGCCTTGTGCTCCTCTTGCGGATGCTTTTGCTCTGGTGTCTACTTTCCGTTGTATTAGGGGGAAATTGTGCTTCGTTATCTTCTTTCTTCTATTACGCGGTAAGGGACACTCGCTTCGCTGTATAGCCGCGATAGTCGACTGGCTTGTATATTACACAGCCTACTAGGTGCTCGTCTGCCAGGTATATAGATATACGAGAATAGTCTCTTTCTTAAACTCTTAATTATAGTATTTTCAAATAATAATAATATAATATAGATTATATAATAGTTTAAGAATTTAAGATTTAAAAGATAATTATTTAAATTAATAAATATTAATCTTTATATTTATATAAAATAATAAAAGATTTAGTAAATAAAATAAATTTTATTTATATAAATCAAATAATTCTTTTAAAAGATAAAATTAAAATTATTAATATTAAATATTTTATTAATAATAATTAATAAATATTAATTAAATTACTTTTATTATTATATTTAAATTAAAATTAATTATTAATAATTTATAATTATAATTATAATTATAAATATTAAGAAATAAAAAATAAAGAAATATAGAAAATATAAAAAATTAGAATATTAAAATAAGATTAAAATATTAAAACTAAAGAATTATAATATAATAAAATAAAATATTACTTTGAATAAATAATATTTTAACTTTTTAAAAACTATTATTATAAAAGTAAACTATTTATTATAATATTTATAATATTATTTACTATATTACTTACTATATTATTAGTTATATTATATATTATAAATTATATTATTAATTATATTTTTAACTTTAAATATTAATAATTTTAATAAAATTAATATTTAAATCTTTATAATTACTTTATTATTTAATAATAATAAAATATTTTTAATTAATTAGAAGCTTGGATTTATATTATAATTTATATAAATAAAATTTAAAATAACTTTTAATATAAATTTATATATAAAGTAAAATATTAAAATAATTAAAGAAAAATATAATAAAGTATTATAATAAAAAATATAAAAAGAGAAATAATTAAAATTAAAATATATATAAATTAATTTATATATTAATTATATTTTATATATATTTATTATTATTTGAGAAATTATTTTATAATTCTTTATTAATTTTTATTATTAAATATTTATTATTTTAATAATCTAATTTATATATTATTATAAATCTTATCTTTTAAATTATATAAAAGAAATTAAATTATAAAATACTAATAATTAATAACTAATAAGATTATTATAATAATAAATAAATAATAATTATAAAGTTAAATATAAAACTTTATATATTAAAGAATTATAATATAATTAAAAGTAGTTTATTTTTATTATTAAAAAGTTTTATTATAATATAAAACTTTTAAATATTAATTTTATTAAAGAAATATTCAAATAATATAGTTTCGAATATAATTTATTAACTTTATATATTTATTTCTAAATAATTAATAAAGTTTATAATTTATTTTCTTATATATATTTAATTTATAACCTCTTTTTATTTAATATTAATTCGAATTAATCTCTTTTAATTACTAATCTTATTAATAAGTTTAATTATAATTCTAATATCTTTTATCTTTTTAAAAATATATAGTTCTTAATAGACTAATTATATATATTTATTTTAATAAATACTAAGTTTATAAATATATAAATAATTAAATTAAAAGTATTACTTTTAATTACTTTAAAAATATAATGAAATTATCGATTTAGAGATATTGAATAACTTTAAAATTAATAATTATAGAACTAAGAAGAGTTTAAGATTAAAAGAGTTTATATATAATAAAAGATTATATATAGTTAGTATATATATACTAAGTTATATAGTCTAGTATATAATTATTATTATAATATATTTATCAAAATTATTATATTACTCTTCTTTTTAAAAAAACTTGTTTTTAAATATTCTAATTAATTATTAAGTTATATTCTATAAAGTTAATAAATAAATATTAATAGCTAAATAGCTATTAAATAAATATATTAAGAAAGAAGAAGTAAAAGTATATTTTATCTTTTATATTATTATAAACTTCTTTTTATTAATTATTATTATTAAATAATTGTTCTTAATATAATTATAATTGTTTTTACTAACTTCTTATAATTATAATTATTCTAAAAGTAATATTAAGAAGTTAGATACTTTAGAGTTTATATAATAGAAATTATAAAGAAGTATTAAAAAAGTTTTTAAATCTAATATTTTATATTATACTAAATTTATATTATAATCTTTCTATTAAACTTAATATTCTAATATTTTCTTATACTAATAATAAGTTAATATTTTTTCTACTTTATATTTATTTATTTTAATAATATTAATAAATAGTGAAAATTCATTATATTAACTAGATAATAAGTTATTAACTATTTTATATAGTTTATTAATAGGGAAAATATTATAAATTCTTATTATATTAAGTAATTCCAAGTAATATAAATAATTAACCTTTTTTAAAACTTTAAAATATTTATTAGTAAGATAATCTAGTTTCTTTAATAATTACTAAATTAATAAATATTATATATTTAACTAGATATAATTATTAATATCGAAGTTAATTAACTTTTATTTCTTATTAGTTTCTTTTTCTATATATTTCTAAATAATAAAAAGTATTAACTAAATATATTCTAATATTTCTTGATTATAGTAAATATATATATATATATTTTATATATTAAGATTATTAATTAAAGGTCACTTATTCTACTTTTAGTTCTAAGTAGTTTTAAAGATATAATTATATAAGACTTTGAAAAGAGATAAATTATTAAAAGAAAAATATAATAATATTAATTATATATAATCTA
>JANGZZ010000243.1:0-43584 GCA_026225955.1 Clarireedia paspali | reverse complement strand
AACTTATATATAAATATATAAAATATTATTTATAATATTAATAATATTAAATTAAGAGATATAAATTATATAAAATATTATAATTTATTTTAATATTATTAATACTTTTTTATATTAATATTTCTAATAATAAAAAATAATATAAATATAGTTTTAATAATAATAAATAAATTTATAAAGAAGATATTTTTAATTATAAGAAAGAATATATAAATAATATTAATATTAAGATTAATAAATTTAAATTAAAAATTATTTAAAATTATTATTAATAATAAAAACTTAAAGTTTTTAATTAAAATATAAAAAATTATTTTTAAAACTTTAGAAATTAAACTATTATATTTTATAATATATTATATATAAATAGATAGTTAATTAAAGATTATTAATTAAATAATAGAAATTACTTTATAATATTATTTAAATATATTATAAAATAATATTAAATAAATATAAATTATATTAATATTATAATTCTATTTTAATATATTTATAATTAAGTTAATATAAAAATCTTTAAATAAAATATTATATAGATTTATATTAAATAATATAATATAATTAATAAATATAAAAATAAAAAGATTTATTTAAATATTAATAAAAATCAATATAATAAATATAATTATCTTTATAATAATAATAATAAAATAAGTTTATAATTAAAAATATAAATTTTTTTTTAAATTAAAGGATATAATTTATTTATAAATTTATAAAAGATATTTAATATTAATAATAAAGAATAAAAAGTTAAAATAATAATAAATTAATTTATTTTTAATATTAAAATAAATTAAAGTTCTAATATATAAAATTAATATACTAAGTTATTAGAAAATCTATTTAATAATATTAATAGTATATTTAAAACTAGTATTAAAAGATAATAATTTATATTAATACTTATAACTAATTTAATTTAAAATAATAATAATTAAAAGATATAAGAAATTTAAAATTAAAAAAATATTTATAAAATAAATTATATTAATAAATTTTATTAAATATTTTATTTATTAAAAAAGTTATAGATTAAAATTTAATAAATAGAAAATAAATATTTATTTGAAATATTATAAAGATTTTATTAATAAGTTTAATAATAATAATAATAAATTAATAATAATAATATTATTAAAGAAATAAAATAAATTAAAAAAATAATAATAACTATAATAATATAATATAAAAATAATATTATAAATATAAAAAATTATTTATATATATACTTTTTATTTATATTAATTTATATTTAAAAGATATATTTACTTTTATTTTATTTACTTTTTATTTAAAATTATTTTCTAATTTATAATATTTTCTTTAATCTTTTTATTTATATAATATAAATAAAATATTTTCTAATATAATATTATTTTAAAAAATAAAGAAAGATATATAATTAATAGAAATTATAAATATTTTTAAATATAAATATTATATAAAAAAGGTTTTTTTAATTAAAAAGCAGAAAAAAATAAAGATAATTAATTTAATAATAAATATATTATTATAATTCTTTATTATAATATATAAAAGAAAGAAATTTTATAAAGAGATATTAATTATTTAAAATAATAATAAGAATAATATTAAAAGTAATAATAATATTAATATACTATTATAAATATTTAAAAAAATATAAAGAAAGTAATTATAATTTATTACTTTTAATAATAATAATAATAATAATTTAATTAATAATATTAATATATTCTTTATAATTATTAAAGACTTTAATATATTTAAATTAAATAATTAAATATTATTTAACTACTTTATAAATTATAATTTTTTAAAAAAAAAATATTATATAAATATTATTATATAATATTAAGATTCTAAAAAGAATATAAAATTTTATAATTATAAAAACTAAAAAAAATAAAATTTATATAAAAGAAATTTAAAAGATAATAAAGTTTTATTAGTAATTAGAAAATAATAATAAAAATCTAAATAATATTAAAAGTTAATTATAATATAATTTATTAATTATATTATAATTATTATTAAAAATACTTTATAATTTTAAAAGAATTAATAATATTTTTATAAATATATTCTCTAATCTAAATATTATTATAATATTATTTAATATATTGATTTTATTAATTATAAGAAATTAATATTATTTAAGAATATTTAATATTAATAAAATATTTTTTATAAACTTTATAATATAAAGTAAAATAATATTTATATTAGATAAATATATAATAATAATTAAAATAATAAAGAGAATTATAAAATTTATATTAAATAATAATAAGGAAAATAAATATATAAATAACTTAATTTATATTATTAATATTAATAATATTAAATTTATAACTTTATTAATTTCGAATATTTTAATAAAGTTATAAAAAGTAGAATTATATATTAATAAATAATTATAAAGATATAGAAAATTAATTAGATTAATTAAAAATATTATATTAATATTAGTAAAATAAAATAAAGAGTAAATAATATTAATATTATAATTATTAAAGATATTTATAAAATTAAATAAAATCTAAATAATAATATTATTATAAATATTAGTTATATAATAATATTAAATAATATTAATATTATAATTATTAAAGATATTAATAAAGTAAAATAAAATTTAAATAATAATATTATTATAAATATTAGTTATATAATAATATTAAATAATATTTAAAACTTTAATTATATAAACTATATTAATTATATTATTTATAAAGTTAAAATATATATTAATTAAAAAAAGATTATTTATAAACTTTTAATATTTATTATATTAACTTTAATAATAAAAATAATAATATTTATATAAATATTTTTAATTAAAGAATTTTTAAAAAATTTAATAATATTAATAATTAGATATAAAGAATAAATAAATTAAATATTAAATTAAATAAAAGAAATTATAAATATAATAAAAGATATATTAATAATATTATAAAAGTATATAAAAAATAATAAAATAATATTAATTAAAGTAATTAATAATATAATAAAGAAGATTTATAATAGATTTATAATTATAAAGAGTATTTAATATATAAATATTATTATTAAAATATAATAAAATATAAAAGAATAAAAGAATAAAATTATAATAAATATTAATTAAATAATATTGATTTTTATAATATTATTATATATATAAATTTAATTAATTAAGAAAAATTATATATTCTTTATAATAATTTTAATAAAAAAGATAATAATAATAATATTATTAATATATTCTAAAATAAATATAATAATTAAAGAAAAAAAATTAAAATAAAGAGAATAAAAATATTTGAATTTTCTTTTATTTTTTATATAAGAATATATTATATTAATAAAAGTATTATATATTTTCTTTAAAAAAAAATAGAAGGAATTAATCTAATAAATATAAATAATAAAGTTAAAATAATAAAGCGAGGATCGAAGCTAGCGCTCAAGCTAGCTACTAAACTAATACAAATCAACTAGATTAAGTAATTAATATATTTATTAGTTAATCTAAATAGTTTAAAAAAACTATAGCTCTTTAAATTCCTACTTTAAATAACTAGTTTATTTTTAGTCTAAATTAACTGCTTTTCGAAAAAGAATAAAGCTAATAATTATAAAGAGTTAATATTAATATTAATATTTAATCAATATATCTTTTATATTAATAGATTATAATTACAAAGTGGAACTAAAATAAAGATTAAATTAGTTTTTTTAGATTTAAATCAAGAGCTAATCTAAATATATAAGTAGAATATTAATTTAAACTAACTAGTATATAATAAAGAGTTAGAAAAGGTTATTTAGATAATCGAATTAACTAGCTAGTTAACTTAGTTAAACTAAGAATATATAGTTTATATTAATATCTAATTAATATATCTTTTATATTAATAGATTTTAATTATAAAATAGAATTAGAATAAAGATTAAATTAGTTTTTTTGAACTTAAATTAAAAGCTAATTCGAGTATATAAATAGAATATTAGTTTAAATTAATTAATTTATAATAAAGAGTTAAAAGAGGTTATTTAAATAATTAAATTAATTAATTAATTAACTTAGTTTAATTAAGAATATATAGTTTATAATAATAATTAAATAGAATTATTAAAGCTAAAATTATTAAATAATAATCTAAGTTAAAAATAATTAATAAAAGTATTTAAAGTTAATTATTAAATAGTTAATAAAGATATTAATATTAAAATAATCTAAATCTTAAAGTATTATAAAGTTGAAAGAAATAAATTAGTTGATAAACTAATAAAAGAAATTACTAGTTTAAAACTAGATATTTATAAAACTAACTTCGCTTATTTAAATATTTAAATTAAAGTTATTAAGATTTAAAAATAGAAATTAACTTTAGAAAAAATAATTAAATCGAGACTAGTTAAAGATTTAAAAGTTAATTATATTTTAATATATAAATTAGCTTTTTAAAATAAAATCTCAATCTCTTTTAATATTAAGCGAGTTATTATTAATATATTTTATTAGTTAAAATTAGATTATAGTTATATTAAAGTTTATTTATATTAACTAAGTTTAGTTAATAATAATAAATATAAATATAATAAAAAGAAGATATTAGAATATTTTTTATTTAGTTATTAACTACTTATTAATATCTATTTAAAGTTAAAAGATAAACTTAATATATATTATTTTAACTTACTTCTATTATTTAATATTAAACTTAGAATCGAAGTTAATTTAGAATTTATTTAAGAAACTAGTATTTATATATAAAAATATTATTTAATTTAATTAATTAACCTTGATTAAATTAGAAAACCTTATAAATTATTACTATTAAATTTAATACTAGTCTAATTCTAAATATTAATATTAATATTATTAATATTTAGTATTTAGATTAATTTAAGTTTAATTCTTTTTATTAATATTCAAAGTATTTTAAGATTATTTTAATTATTATTTCTTTAAAATTAGAGTTAGATTTTCAATATCTTTTTATTATATATAATATTATATATATTTAGACTTATATATATCTAGCTATTAATAGTATATTCACTAATCAATTTATTATAGTTTTAGACTTATATAAGTTATTAAAATAAATAAATAAAAAAAAAATATATATAGTTTATAATAATAATTAAGTAGAGTTATAATATTTGAAATTACTAAATAATAACTTTAGTTAAAAATAACTAATAAAGATATTTAATATTAATAACTAAATAATTAATAAAGATATTAATATTAAATTAGTTTAAGTTCTAGTATACTATAAAGTTGAAGGAAATAAATTAGTTGATAAATTAATAAAAGAAATTACTAGTTTAAAACTAAATATTTATATAACTAATTTTATTTATTTAAATATTTATATTAAAGTTATTAAGATTTAAGAATAAAATTTAGTTTTGGAAAAAATAATTAAAGTAATTAAATTAAGACTAATTAAAGAATCTAGAGCTAATTATATTTTAACTTATAAATTAGCTTTCTAAAGTAAAATCTCGATCTCTTTTAATATTAAGTAAATTACTACTAATATATTTTATTAGCTAAAACTAGACTATAATTATATTAAAACTTATTTATATTAACTAGATCTAGTTAATAATAATAAATATAAGTATAATAAAAAGAAGATATTAAAATACCTTTTATTTAATTATTAACTATTTATTAATACTTGTTTAAAGTTAAAGGATAAATTTAATATATATTATTTTAATCTACTTTTATTATTTAATATAAAACTTAGAATTAAAGTTAATCTAAAATTTATTTAAAAAATTAATATTTATATATAAAGATATTATTTAACTTAGTTAGCTAATACTTAATAAATTAGACTTATTTATAAATTATTATTATTAAGTCTTAGACTAACTTAATATTAAATATTAATATTAATATCACTAATATTTAATATTTAAACTAGTTTAAGTTTAATTCCTTTTACTAATATTCGAAGTATTTTAAAACTATTTTAATTATTATTTCTTTAAAATCAAAGTTAGACTCTTAATATCTTTTTACTATATATAATATTATATATATTTAGACTTATATATATTTAGCTATTAATAGTATATTCGCTAACCGACCTACTATAATCTTAGACTTATATAGATTGTTAAAATAAATAAAAAAAAAATAAAAAAAAAGTTAAAATAATTTTCTTTTAAATTAATTAACTAATTAATATTTAAACTAATTTATTTTTTTTATTATATATTAGTTATATATTATTTATATTATTAGTATTTTAAATTATAAGTTTCTAATTTAATATAAAAAATAAATTAATTTTAAAGTTTAATTTTAATTATTTTAAAACTTAGTTTTTTATAAAATCTTAGAAGTTTTTAAAACTAATTTAAAATTAATTATAAATACTAAAGTTATATTAATACTCTTTAATATCTATCTTATTAATATTAATTATTAATATATCTTTTAATTACTTAAACTTTTGAAAAACTATTTAATTTACAAGTTACTTTAGAAAAAATATTTAAAAAGATATTAAAAATTATAAAGTTATTAAAAAAGTTAAAACTTAGTTTTAACTTTATTTATCTTTTAAAAGCTAGTTAAAAATAAAGATCGAAATTAATATTAAACCTAGTTAATAAACTAATATAAATTAATTAGATTAAATAATTAAGATATTTATTAGTTAATTTAAATAGTTTAAAAAAACTATAGTTTTTTAAATTTCCTTTTTAAATAATTAGTTTATTTTTAATCTAAATTAATTACTTTATAAAGAAAAATAAAACTAATAATTATAAAAATTTAATTTCGATATTAATATTTAATTAATATACTTTTTATATTAATAGATTTTAATTATAAATTAAAATTAAAATAAAGGTTAGATTAACTCTTTTAAATTTAAATTAAAAGTTAATCTAAATATATAAATAGAATATTAGTTTAAATTAATTAGTATATAATAAAGAGTTAAAAGAGATTATTTAAATAATTAAATTAATTAATTAATTAACTTAGTTAAATTAAGAATATATAATTTATAATAATAATTAAATAGAATTATAATATTTAAAATTACTAAATAATAACTTTAATTAAAAATAACTAATAAAAGTATTTAATATTAATAACTAAATAATTAATAAAAGTATTAATATTAAATTAATTTAAATCTTAAAATATTATAAAGTTAAAAGAAATAAATTAATTAATAAATTAATAAAAGAAATTATTAATTTAAAATTAAATATTTATAAGATTAATTTTATTTATTTAGATATTTATATTAAAAGTATTAAGATTTAGAAATAGAAATTAATTTTAAAAAAAATAATTAAATTGAGATTAATTAAAAAACTTAAAGTTAATTATATTTTAATTTATAAATTAGTTTTTTAAAATAAAATCTCGATTCCTTTTAATATTAAATAGATTATTACTAATATATTTTATTAATTAAAACTAGATTATAATTATATTAAAATTTATTTATATTAACTAAGTTTAACTAATAATAATAAATATAAATATAATAAAAAAAAGATATTAAAATATCTTCTATTTAACTATTAATTACTTATTAATATATAACTAAAGTTAAAAGATAAGTTTAATATATATTACTTTAATTTACTTTTATTATTTAATATAAAATTTAGAATTAAAGTTAATTTAGAATTTATCTAAAAAACTAGTATTTATATATAAAGATATTATTTAATCTAGTTAGTTAACTTTTAATAAATTGAATTTATTTATAAATTATTATTATTAAATCTCAAACTAACTTAATACTAAATATTAATATTAATATTATTAATATTTAATATTTAAACTAGTTTAAATTTAATTCTTTTTATTAATATTTAAAGTGTTTTAAAATTATTTTAATTATTATTTTCTTAAAATTAGAGTTAAACTTTTAATATCTTTTTATTATATATAGTATTATATATATTTAAACTTATATATACTTAGTTATTAATAATATATCTATTAACTAACTTATTATAGTTTTAAACTTATATAGATTATTAAAATAAATAAATAAAAATATTAGTAATAATTTATTTAATATAAATATTTAAATAAATAAAACTAATTATATAAATATTTAATTTTAAATTAATAATTTCTTTTATTAATTTATTAATTATTTTATTCTTTTTAATTTTATAATATTTTAGAATCTAAATTAATTTAATATTAATACTTTTATTAATTATTTAATTATTAATAATATATACTTTTATTAACTATTTTTAACTAAAGTTATTATTTAGTAATTTTAATTATTATAATCAAACTTAATTATTATTATAAATTATATATTCTTAATTTAATTAAATTAATTAGTTAACTATTTAAATAATTTTTTTAACTCTTTATTATAAATTAGTTAATTTAAATTAATATTCTATTTATAAATTTAAATTAACTTTTAATTTAAATCTAAAAGAATTAATCTAATTTCTATTTTAATTTCAACTTATAATTAAAATCTATTAATATAAAAAGAGTATTAATTAGATATTAATATTAATATTAACTTTTAGTAATCTTTAATTTTATTTTCTTTTAAAAAATAATTAATTTAAATTAAAAATAAACTAGTTATTTAAAAAGAGAATTTAAAAAATTATAATTTTTTTAAATTATTTAAATTAATTAATAAATATATTAATTATTTAATCTAATTGATTTATATTAACTTATTAATTAGCTTTAATATTAATTTTAATCTTTATTTCTAATTAATCTTTAAAAAATAAATAGAATTAAAACTAAGTTTTAATTTCTAATAACTTTTCTAATAACTTTATAATTTTTAATAACTTTTTAAATACTTTTTTTAAAATAGTTTATAAATTAAATAGTTTTTTGAAAGTTTAAATAATTAAAAGATATATTAGTGATTAGTATTAATAAAATAAATATTAAAGAGAGTTAATATAATTTTAATATTTATAATTAAATTTAAATTAATTTTAAAAATTTTTAAGATTTTTTAAAAAACTAAGTTTTAAAATAATTAAAATTAGATTTTAAAATTAATTTATCTTTTATATTAAATTAAAAACTTATAATCTAAGATATTAGTAATATAAGTAATATATAATTAATATATAATAAAAAGAAATAAACTACTTTAAATATTAATTAATTAGTTAATTTAAAATAATATTATTTTTATTTAACTAATTTAAATTCTAATATAACTTTTAAATTTAAAAATATTATTAAATTAAAAATTTAGTTACTTTATTAATTTAGAAAAATATATAATTTAGTAATTTAGTAATTTAACTAAATAACTTATTAAATTATTTATAAAGAAATATATTAGTTTGATTTTTTTAAAGTTAAAATTAATATTATTTATTATTTTAAAAGAATATAATTTATTAACTTCTTTTTTTAAAATTTAATAATTCTTTTTAAAATTAATTAAATTAACTATTAATATAATATTATTATTTTCTAAAAACGATTTTTCATTGAAAAAACATAATTTCTTATCGAAAATCATTAGATCAAAGTTGAATACAATAAATAACTCTTTTACAGATCGATTAAACTAAGTTGTTTAGTTATACAATTATTCGCTACCGAGATATCGTTGTTGTTATCGATTTTATCGATTTTTACTCTATATTTTCGAAATTTTCACTGAAAAACCTCAAAAATTATAAAAATATCAAAAAATTACAAAACAATAAAAATATTAATAAAAAGAAGTTAGTACTTAAATATAATATACTTTTATAGTCCGAACTAGTCTACTTGTACTTTTATATTACTTTTATATTATTGTTATTATCGATTCTAGCAATTCTAGTTACTAAGTTCACTAATTTTATTTTATTAAACTCAAATCATTGATTTAACTAATATTTGATAATATTAGTGATACTAAGTGATATTAATGAATTAGAAAGGCTTTTAGAGTATTAATATATTTATTAAAATACTATATTAATACTTATTAATATAACTATCCTTTCAACCTCTAATAATAATAATAATAATTAGGATATTGTTTTAACTATCTTTTTTTTAACTATTTTCAGCGTCCTAATTGTTATCAGGTTATTACTCTTGATTATTAATATTATTAATAATACTATAGATATTACTATATTACTAACCCTATCTACAACCCTTCGATTCAACTCTAATATCGATTTATCTAGCCTTTTCGATATTATAAGTTTAAACCTTTTAGCTAGACTTACTATAAATATTATAATTAGTTCTAGTAGTATCTTACTTTATTTACTAAAATATATTAACCTCTTTTTAATAGAACAGATTAATAAAAACTTGAAAATCACTATTAACTAATTAATTAACCTAGAATCTACTTAACTATTTATCTTTAAAGCTTTAGACTTTTTAATTAAGACTAGCTTTTTAACTTCTTCTTGAAAATAATAAAGTAAAATTCTAGACTTTATCGAAGTATTTAGAGACTATACTATATTAGGAAAGGTTAAAAAAGTCACCGACTAATTAGTTTCTCAACTCAACAACTTCGAACACGTGACTTAGAAAGTAGAAAACCAGACTAAAGCTCCGAAACTATAAAAACAACTTTTAATAACTCTTCTAGTAACCCTCTTAGTAACTCTAGCACTCTTAGTAACCCCGGCACTTAAAATCACTAAAATCATTTAAAATCTAGCCTAAGCTTCTTTCACTAATATCGCTATATCAAATAATCCAAAGTCAGGTGACTAGACTATAGTTCAAGTTAAACTTAAAGTAACTAAGTCTAAAGCTAAACCTTTAAATCGATTTATCTTAGTATATAATACTATATTATATTATAATACTTTCTTAGCCTTAGCTATTTATAATACTATTAATAAGGCTTTTGAGGTTAAAAGAGTTAAAAGGCTAATTATTTCAGCTATTAATAATATATTTAATAAGAAGAACTTAGTATTAATTATAACTTCTTTTTATATAATTAACTTTTTAATTAAAAAAATCGATATTTAGAAAAACCTTTTTAATTTTAAAAGTATTTAAAAGAATAAACTTTAGTTTAAAATAATATTATATAAGATCTTTATAATTGACTTTAATATCTTAGAAGGTATAGAATTAATACTAGAAGAAATTAAAACTTTTAATAGTTTTTTAAACTTTAAATTAATTAAAACTCCTTATTAGCTCTCTTCTAAAATAAACCAAGTTATTAAAAGAGCTAGTTTAATAGTAATCTCTTTTAAGACTATTAAAGAAGCTGAGAAGTATATAAAGAACTAAGTTTATATTATTAGAATTTTAATTAAAACTAAGAAGTTACTAAGTATAATAAAATTAATTTAATACTTAAAATACTAGAGATTTGAGTATATAACTTAGTTTTACTAATACTAAACTAAATATAGTTTATACTTAGAACTTTATTTAACTTTTTAATATACTTATAATATTTATAATATTTATAAGAAACTTTGTTTATATCTAGTTTTAAAATATACTAACTACTTCTAATCTCATGCTAGTGACTCGAAGTTATACAAGATATATAAAGTTATTAAAAGAGTTAGTTTTAACTTATAAATAGTTAAAATATCTAAATATTATAAGTGAATCTTAATAAAAGTTTACTAAAGATTAAATTAACTCTCGAATTAGTTATTAAGTTAAAAATCAATTTATTAATAATTTAAGAACCTTGGATTATAGCTAAAGACTAAAACTAACTAAATAGTTGATCTATAACTTATATTAACTTTAATTAACTTCTAGTATTATATTGGAACTTTAAACTTTAAACTTTAATATATATTTCAAAAGTTTTTACTACTAGTATTATATTAATATCTAATAACTCAGATTCAGATTTATTAGTAATATAACTAAGTTTAGAAATCAATATACTCGAAATAGTTAATATTTATAATAAGACTAATTAAATCGAGAGTAATTTAAGAAAAATAATTGAAAGAAGCTTTTTTTTAAAGAATATTATAGTTAATTTACTTATTTTAAATAACTTTAATATATATTACTCTTAGTAAGATTTAGAGTTACTTGATATTTAAAAAAAGATTTAATTAGTTAACTAGATTGAAGATAATAATCTAGAGTTACTTAATAATTTAAAGATTAAAATCTTCTTTTATAAAGCTAACTCTTTAATCTTAAACTTTACTCTTATTACTTTAAGAGTAGTAAGATATATAAATAACTAGTAAGTATTAAATGATTTAAATTTAAATTACTTATTAATCTTTTTTATAATTAAAAATTTAAATTCAAATTAAAGTTATTTAAATCCTTTTCAGCTTTTTAATACTAAAAAGATTAATTAGAATCTATTTAAAGTTAATCTAATTGATTTAACTAATAAAAGCCTAGTTCTCAATTAATAACTTTTAAAGCTAACTAGAACTAAGTTAATTTTAGAAGTATTGATAATTAAGTTTTTAGAAGTTATTAACTTCAAGTTAGTATAACTAATTAAACTAATATCGAATATAACTATTCCGAAAATTAAACTAAAGTTATAAACTAAACTCTAGTAAACTTTTAAACTTAAAACCTTTTGAAAAGTAATATTGAAAATTCAAAGAGATAATAATTAAAGTTAAAATTACTCTTTAATTTAGAACTAATACTTTTTAGTTATTAAATATATTAAATGAAATTACTAGAATACTTTCTTAAAGACTAAAAACCTAAAAGCTATTTTCAAAGTATTTAATTATACTAAAAGTTATTAAAGTTAGATACTACTTTTAATTTCTAACTAATTAATATTCGAAAGAAAAGTAAATATTCTAAAGTTAATTTTATTCTCTTAGCTCTTAATATCAATTAGCCTCTCTTAGAATATTTATAAAGTTGACTTTTAGCTAGAACTAATAATTAGTAAGCTTAAAAGAATTTATTTAATTAAAATTAAAGGAAAAACTCTAGAGCTTGATAGAATAAACTAGAAAATTATTAATAAAGTTTATTTAATTATCTTTAACTTATTTTATAAAGTTTATAATCTATTTCTCAATTTTAATTATTATTCGACTTACTAGTAATAAACAACTAATATAATATTTAAAAAGTTAAAAAAGTTTAATTATTTAATCTTAAAAGCTTATAAAGTTATTTTATTATTTAATTACTTTAAGAAGATTAGTAAGAGGATATTAATTAAAAGATTAGACTATTTAGCTAAGACTACTAACTTACTATATAGCTCTTAAATTAGAAGTTAGCTTAAAAAGTTTATAATTAATACTAGATTATTACTAATAATTAAAATCGAATAAGATTATATAATTAATTTTAAAATATTAGTTTTATTTCTAAATATCAAAGAGGCCTTTGATTATATATCTAAAAATTAATTACTAGTAATTTTAAAAAAGCTTAAATTACTATTTAGTTTAATTAACTAAGTTAGTTACTTTCTAGAAGCTTAGTAGCTCTAACTAGCTTTTAATAATTAAATTAAGTTTTTTCAACTTATTAATACTAGTATTTTTTAGAGTAACTCAATTAATTCGATTTTATTTTTAATTTATATTTAAGATCTTTTTCTGATTATTAGCTACTTAGTTTAGTCTTATATAAATAATATTATATTAATAATTAGCTTGACTAATTTTAAAAAGAACTATTAAACTTTAGAAAGAGAGGCTAATAAGTTATATTCTTTTGAAATAACTAATAGTATCAATTTTAACTTTGAGAAAATCAAGCTAATCTACTTCTTTTCTAATAATTTAAAGGCTTATTCGGTTAAATTACCGAATTAGTAAGTTATATACTTTTCTAAGCTAGTAAAATAGTTAGAAATTTAGTTCGATAATATCTTTAAATTTAAAAGTTATATTAGAATTCAAGTTAATTAAGTTAAAATAATACTACTTCAAGTTAATTAACTAGTTAATATTTAAACCAACTTATCTCTTTTTATAATATATTAGTTATATATTGTTTGTGTTACTAATATCTTAGACTATAAGTTTCTAATCTAATATAAAGAGCAGGCTAATTTTAAAGTCTAATTTTAACTACTTTAAAACTTAACTTTTTATAAAATCTTAAAGGTTTTTAAGATTAGCTTAAGTTTAGTTATAAATATTAAAGTTATATTAATACCTCTTGATATTTATTTTACTAGTATTAATTATAAATACACTTTCTAGTTATTTAAACTCTTAAAAAACCACTTGATTTATTAGTTTCTCTAAGAAAGTTACTAGAAGATATAAAGTTATTAGGAGATATAAAGTTACTAGAAACTACAAAGTTACTAAAAGAGTTATTAAGAGCTAGAACTTAGTTCTAGCTTTATTTACCTTCTTAGAGCTGGCTAGAAGCGGGGATCGAAGCTAGCGCCAAAACTAGCTATTAAACTAATATAAATCGACTAGATTAAGTAATTAATATACTTGCTAATTAATTTAAATAGTTTAGAAAAGCTACAACCCTTTAAATTCTTATTTTAAGCTACTAGCTTATTTTTAGTTTAAATTAGTAGTTTTTCGAAAGAGAATAAAGCTAAGAATTATAAAAAGCTAATATCAATATTAATATTTAATTAATATACTTTTTATACTAATAGATTATAGCTATATACTAGAACTAGAATTAGGATTAGTTTAATACTTTTAGATTTAAATTAAGAGTTAATCTAAATATATAAGTAGAATATAAATCTAAATTAGCTAGTCTATAATAGAGAGTTAAAAAGAGTTACTTAGATAATCGAATTAGTTAGCTAGCTAATTTAACTTAGCTAAGAATATATAGTTTATAATAATAATTAAACAGAGTTATAATACTTGAAATTATTAAATAATAACTTTAATTAAGAATAGCTAATAAGAGTATTTAACACTAGTTACTAAATAGTTAATAAAGGTATTAGTATTAAATTAGCTTAGATCCTAAAGTATTATAAAGTTAAAAAGAATAAATTAGTTGATAAACTAATAAAAGAAGTTACTAGTTTAAAACTAGATATTTATAAAACTAACTTCGTTTATTTAGATACTTAGATTAAAGCTATTAAAATCTAGAAATAAAAATTAACTTTAGAAAAAGTAATTAAAATAACTAAATCGAGATTAGCTAAAGAATTAAAAGTTAATTATATATTAATCTATAAATTAGCTCTTTAAAATAAAATCTCGATCCTCTTTAATATTAAATAAATTACTACTAATATATTTTATTAGTTAAAATTAGATTATAACTATATTAAAGCTTATTTATATTAAATTAGTTTAGCTAGTAATAATAAATATAAATATAGTAAAAAGGAGATATTAGAATATTTTCTATTTAGTTACTAATTACTTATTAATATATACTTGATATTAAAAGATAAGCTTAATATATATTACTTTAGTTTATTCCTTTTACTTGATACTAAACTTGGAATAGAAGTTAGCTTGGAATTTATCTAAGAAACTAGTATCTATATATAAAAATATTATCTAACTAGATTAGTTAACTTTTAATAAATTGGACTTATTTATAAATTATTATTATTAAGTCTCAGACTAGCCTAATATTAGATATTAATACTAATATTATTAATATTCGATAATTAAACTAATTTAAGTTTAATTCTTTTTACTAATATTTAAAGTATTTTAAGATTATTTTAATTATTATTTTCTTAAAATTAAAGCTAAACTTTTAGTATCTCTTTATTATATATAACATTGTATATATTTAAACCTATATATACTTAGCTGTTAATAGTATAATTATTAGTCAACCTACTATAGTCTTAAACTTATATAGATTATTAAAAAAAAAAAAAAAAATATAATATTATTTATATAAAATTAGATTAAATAGTTAATTATTAGAAAGAAGTTTTAAATATAAATTAAAAATAGAATTAAACTAATTAAATTATTTTAAAAAATATTAATATTAATAAATTAGAAAAGTTTAATTTAATTATTAAAAATAAATTTAAATTATTAAACTTTTAAAAAGTAATTAATTTAATTAATTAAATTAAAAGATAATTTTTTATTTATTTATTTTAATAATTTATATAAGTTTAAGATTATAATAAATTGACTAATAGATATATTATTAGTAGCTAGATATATATAAGTCTAAATATATATAATATTATATATAGTAAAAAGATATTAAAGATTTAATTTTAATTTTAAAGAAATAATAATTAAAATAATCTTAAAATACTTTGAATATTAATAAAAAGAATTAAACTTAAATTAATTTAAATACTAAATATTAATAATATTAATATTAATATCTAATATTAAACTAGTATAAAGTTTAATAATAATAATTTATAAAGTTTTTTAATTTAATTAAAATTAACTAATTAAATCAAATAATATCTTTATATATAAATATTAGTTTTTTAGATAAATTCTAAGTTAACTTTAATTCTAAGTTTTATATTAAGTAATAAAGATAAACTAAAATAATATATATATATATTTTTTTTTTAATAATTTATATAAATCTAAGATTATAATAAATTAGTTAGTAAATATACTATTAATAACTAGATATATATAAATCTAAATATATATAATATTATATATAATAAAGAGATATTAAAAGTCTAGCTTTAATTTTAAAGAAATAATAATTAAAATAATCTTAAAATACTTTGAATATTAATAAAAAGAATTAAACTTAAATTAATTTAAATATTAAATATTAGTAATATTAATATTAATATCTAATATTAGACTAGTATTAAATTTAATAATAATAATTTATAAGATTTTCTAATTTAATTAAAGTTAATTAATTAGATTAAATAATATCTTTATATATAAATATTAGTTTTTTAAATAAATTCTAAATTAATTTTAATTTTAAATTTAATATTAAATAAAAGAAATAAACTAAAGTAATATATATTAAATTTATCTTTTAACTTCTAGTAAATATTAGTAAGTAGTTAATAATTAAAAAGAAGATATTCTAATATCTCTTTTTTATTATATTTATATTTATTATTATTAATTAGATTTAGTTAATATAAATATACTTTAATATAACTATAGTTTAATTTTAGCTAGTAAAATATATTAGTAATAGTCTATTTAATATTAAAAGAGATTAAGATTTTATTTTAAAAAATTAATTTATAAATTAAAGTATATTTAATTTTAAATTCTTTAATTAATCTTGATTTAGTTATTTTTTTCAAAGTTAGTTTCTATTTCTAAGTTTTAATATTTTTAATATAAATATCTAAATAGAAGAAGTTAATTTTATAAATATTTAGTTTTAAATTAATAATTTCTTTTATTAATTTATCAACTAATTTATTCTCTTTAATTTTATAATATTTTAAAATCTAAGTTAATTTAATATTAATACTTTTATTAATTATTTAATTATTAATATTAAATACTTTTATTAATTATTCTTAATTAAGATTATTATTTAGTAATTTTAAATATTATAACTTTATTTAATTATTATTATAAATTATATATTCTTAGTTTAACTAAATTAATTAATTAGTTAATTTGATTATTTAAATAATCTTTTTTAACTCTTTATTATAAACTAGTTAGTTTAAATTAATATTCTATTTATATATTTAAATTAACTTTTAATTTAAATCTAAAAAAACTAATCTAACTTTTATTTTAATTTTAGTTTATAACTAGAATTTATTAATATAGAAAGTATATTAATTAAATATTAATATTGAAATTAACTTTTTATAATTATTAATCTTATTTTCTTTTATAAAGTAGCTAATTTAAATTGAAAATAAACTAATTATTTAAAAAGAAAACTTAAAAAGTTATAACTTTTTTAAATTATTTAAATTGATTAATAAGTATATTAATTATTTAATTTAATTGATTTATACTAGTTTATTAACTAGTTTTAATATTAGTTTTAATCTTTATTTCTAATTAGTTTTTAAAAGATAAATAGAACTAGAACTAAATTCTAGTTTTTAATAACTTTTTTAATAACTCTTTTAATAATTCTTTTAATATCTTTATAACTTTTAATAATTTTTTTAAAATAGTTAATAAATCAAATAATTTCTTAATAGTTTTAGTAACTAGAAGATATATTAGTAATTAATATTAATAAAATAAATATCAAGAGATATTAATATAACTTTAATATTTATAATTAAATTTAAACTAGTTTTAAAAACCTTTAGAATTTTATAAAGAGTTAAATTCTAAAATAGTTAAAATTGAGTTTTAAAATTAGTTTATTTTTTATATTAAATTAGAAACTTATAGTTTAAAATACTAATAATATATATAATATATAATTAGTATATTATAAAAGGAAATAAACTAGTTTAAATATTAATTAACTAATTAACTTGAAATAATATTATTTTAATTTAATTAACTTGAATTCTAATATAACTTTTAAATTTAAAAGTATTATTAAATTAAATTTCTAATTACTTTATTAGTTTAAAAAAGTATATAACTTATTAATTTAGTAATTTAACTAAGTAACTTACTAAGTTATTAGAATAGAAGTAAATTAACTTAGTTTTTTTAAAGTTAAAATTAATATTATTTATTATTTTAAAAAATATAACTTATTAACTTTTTTTTTTAAAGTTTAATAATTCTTTTTAAAACTAATTAAATTAGTTACTAATATAATATTATTTATATAAAACTAAATTAAATAGTTAATTATTAAAAAGAGATTTTAAATATAAATTAAGAATAAAATCGAATTAATTAGATTACTTTAAAAGATATTAATATTAATAAGTTAGAAAAATTTAATTTAGTTATTATAAGTTAATTAAAATTATTAAATTTTTAAGAAGTAGTTAATTTAATTAATTAAACTAAATAGAAGTTTAAGTTTTTTTAAAATTATTAATAATTAGTTTTTAGATATATAATTAAAAGTCTTTTTAATATTAAGAAATAAAACTAATATTTTAAACTTAGTTATATAATCTTATTTAATTTTAATTACTAGTAATAATCTAATATTAATTATAGACTTTTTAAATCGATTTCTAATTTAAAAGTTATATAGAAAATTAATAGTTTTAACTAAATATTCTAATTTTTTAATTAATATTCTTTTATTAATCTTTTTAAAATAGTTTAATAATAAGATTATTTTATAAGTTTTTAAAATTAAATAATTAAACTTTTTTAACTTTTTAAATATTATATTAATTACTTATTATTAGTAGATCAAATAATAGTTAAAATTAAATAATAGATTATAAACTTTATAAAATAAATTAGAAATAACTAAATAAACTTTATTAATAATTTTCTAATTAATTCTATTAAGTTTTAATATTTTCTCTTTAATTTTAGTTAAATAAGTTTTTTCAAATTTACTAATTACTAGTTTCGATTAAAAATCGATTATATAAATATTCTAGAAAAAACTAATTAATATTAATAATTAAAAGAATAAAGTAGATTTTAAAATATTTACTTTTTTTTTGAAAGTTAATTAATTAGAAATTAAAGATAATATCTACTTTTTATAATTTTTAATATAATTAAATATTTTAAAAATTAACTTTAAATCTTTAGTTTTTAAAAAAATATTCTAGTAACTTTATTTAATTCATTTAATAACTAAGAAATATTAGTTTTAAGTTAAAAAATAAACTTCTTAATTTTAACTTTTTTAAATTCTTAATATTAATTTTCAAAGAGTTTTAAATTTAAAAGTCTATTAAAATTTTATTTATAACTTTAACTTGATTTTTAAAATTATTATATTCGATATTAGTTTAATTAATTATATTAGTTTAAAGTTAATAACTTTTAAAAACTTAATAAATAATATTTTAATAATTAACTTAATTCTAATTAATTTAGAAAATTCTTAATTAAAAACTAGACTTTTATTAATTAATTTAACTAGATTAGTTTTAAATAAATTTTAATTAGCTTTTTTAATATTAAAAAATTAAAAGAGATTTAAATAGTTTTAATTTAAACTTAGATTTTTAATTATAAAAAAGATTAATAAGTAATTTGAATTTAAATTATCTAATATTTACTAGTTATTAATATACTTTACTATTTTTAAAATAATAAAAGTAAGATCTAAAACTAAAAAGTTAACTTTATAAAAGAAAGTTTTAATTTTTAGATTATTAAATAACTCTAAATTATTATCTTTAATCTAATTAACTAATTAAATTCTTTTTTAAATATCAAGTAACTTTAAATTCTATTATAAATAATATATATTAAAATTACTTAAAATAAATAAATTAGTTATAATATTCTTTAAAGAAAGACTTCTTTTTAATAATAAGAATTATATAATATATTTTCAAAGTTCGGATTTTTTATTAAAAAAATATAATTTCTTATTGAAAATTATTAGATCAAAGTTGAATATAATAAATAACTTATTTATAAATTAAATTAGTTAAACTATTTAATTATATAATTATCTATTATTAAAATATTATTGTCACTATTAATTTTATTAATTTTTATTTTATATTTTCGAAATTTTTATTGAAAAACTTTAAAAATTATAAAAATATCAAAAAATCATTAAAATAATAAAAATATTAATAAAAAAAGATTAATATTTAATATAATATACTTTTATAATTTAAACTAGTTTATTTACACCTTTATATTATCTTTATATTATTGTTACTATTAATTCTAACAATTTTAGTTATTAAGTTTATTAATTTTATTTTATTTATTTTTTATTTTTTTTAATAACTTATATAAGTCTAAGATTATAATAGATTAACTAATAGATATATTATTAATAACTAAATATATATAAGTCTAAATATATATAATATTATATATAATAAAAAGATATTAAAAGTTTAACTCTAATTTTAAAGAAATAATAGTTAAAATAATTTTAAAATACTTGAATATTAATAAAAAGAATTAAGTTTAAACTAGTTTAAATATTGAATATTAATAATATTAATACTAATATCTAGTATTAAACTAATATTAAGTTTAATAATAATAATTTATAAAGTTTTCTAATTTAATCAAAGTTAACTAATTAAATTAAATAATATCTTTATATATAAATATTAGTTTCTTAAATAAATTCTAAACTAACTTTAATTCTAGATTTAATATTAAATAAAAGAGATAAATTAAAATAATATATATTAAATTTATCTTTTAACTTCTAATAAATACTAATAAATAATTAATAATTAAATAGAAAATATTCTAATATCTTCTTTTTATTATATTTATATTTATTATTATTTTTTTTATTTTTATTTATTTTAACAACTTATATAAATCTAAGACTATAGTAAGTCGGCTAGTAGATATACTACTAGTAGCTAAGTGTATATAAGTCTAAATATATACAATATTCTATATATAAAGAGATACTAAGAGTTTAGTTTTAATTTTAAGGAAATAATAGTAAAAATAACTTAAAAATAACTTAAAAATACTCTGAATATTAATAAAAAGAATTAAATTTAAATTAGTCTAAATACTAAATATTAATAATATTAGTACTAATATTTAGTATTAGGCTAGTTTGAGATTTAATAATAATAATTTATAAATAAGTCCAATTTATTAAAAGTTAATTAACTAAGTTAAATAATATCTTTATATATAAATACTTGTTTTTTAAATAAATTCTAAGCTAGCTTGGATTCTAGATTTAGTATTAAGTAATAGTAGTAAACTAAAATAGTATATATTAAACTTATCTTTTAACTTTAAATAGACGCTAGTAAATAACTAATAGTTAAAAAGAAAGTATTCTAGTATCTTTTTTTTACTATATTTATATTTATTATTACTAACTAAACCTATTCGATATAGATAAGCTTTAATATAACTATAATCTAATTTAAACTAGTAAAATATATTAATAGTAATCTACTTAGTATCAAGAGGGATCGAGATTTTATTGTAGGGAGCTAGCTTATAAATTAAAGTGTAGTTAGTCCTTGTAACTAGTCTCGATTTAGTTGTTTTTTTCAAAGCTAGTTCCTATTTCTAAGTCTTAATAGCTTTGATTTAAATATCTAAATAAACGAAGCTAGTTTTATAAATATTTAGTTCTAGATTAGTAGTTTTTTTTACTAGTTTAT
Source organism: Clarireedia paspali (assembly GCA_026225955.1). Lineage (NCBI taxonomy): Eukaryota > Fungi > Ascomycota > Leotiomycetes > Helotiales > Rutstroemiaceae > Clarireedia > Clarireedia paspali. Next base: position 21,529 of record JANGZZ010000243.1, on the reverse strand, counting down.
TAACTAATTCATTCTTTTCAACTTTATAATACTCTAAGATCTAAACTAATTTAATACTAATATCTTTATTAACTATTTAGTAATTAATATTAAATATTTTTATTAGTTATTTTTAACTAGAGTTATTACTTAATGATTTTAAATATTGTAACTTTATTTAATTATTATTATAAACTATATATTTTTAACTAGGCTAAGTTAGTTAGCTAGTTAATTCGATTGTTTAAATAATCTCTTCTAGCTTACTATTATATACTAGTTGATTTAAATTGATATTCTATTTATATATCTAGATTAATTTTTGATTTAAGTTTAAAAGTATTAATCTAACCTCTATTCTAATTCTACATTGTAGTTATAATCTATTAATATAAAAGGTATATTAATTAGATATTAGTATTAATACTAGCTCTTTATAATTATTAGCTTTATTCTCTTTTGAAAAACTACTAATTTGAACTAAAAGTAAACTAGTAGCTTAGAATAAGAATTTGAAAAGCTGTAGTTTTTCTAGACTATCTAAGTTAACTAGTAAGTATATTATTTATTTAATCTAATTGATTTATATTAACTTAGTAGCTAGTTTTAGTACTAGCTTCGATCCCCGCTTCTAGTTAACTCTAAAAAGGTAAATAGAGTTAGAGTTAAATTCTAGCTCCCAGTAACCCTTTTAATAACTTTATAGCTTTTAATAACTTTATAACTTCTAATAACCTTTCTAAAGTAATTTATAAATCAAGTGGTTTTTTAAGAGTTTAAATAATCAAAGAGTATATTAGCGATTAATACTAATAAAACAAATATTAAAAGGTATTAATATAACTTTAGTATTTATAATTAATCTCAAGTTAATTTTAAAAACCTTTAGAATTTTATAAAGAGTTAAGTTTTAAAATAATTAAAGTTAAACTTTAAAATTAACTTATTCTTTATATTAAATTAAAGACTTATAATCTAAGATACTAATAATATAAATAATATATAGTTAATATATAATAAAGAGAGATAAGCTAGTTTAAATATTAATTAGTTAATTAACTTAAAATAATATTATTTTAATTTAATTAACTTGAATTCTAATATAACTTTTAAATTTAAAAGTATTATTAAATTAAATTTTTAATTATTTTATTAATTTAAAAAAGTATATAACTTATTAATTTAGTAATTTAATTAAATAGTTTACTAAGTTATTAAAAAAGAAATAAATTAATTTAGTTTTCTTAAAATTAAAATTAATATTATTTATTATTTTAAAGAAATATAATTTATTAACTTCTTTTTTTAAAGTTTAATAATTCTTTTTAAAGTTAGTTAAACTAGCTATTAATATAATATTGTCTATATAAAACTAGACTAAATAGCTAATAATCAAAAAGAGATCTTGAATATAAATTAAAAATAAAATTAAACTAATTAAGTTACTTTGAGAGATATTAGTATTAATAAGTTAGAAGAGTTTAATTTAATTATTAAAAGCTAATTAGAGCTATTAAGCTTTTAGAAAGTAACTAACTTAGTTAATTAAACTAAAAAGTAATTTAAACTCTTTTAAAATTACTAGTAACTAATTTTTAAATATATAATCGAAAGCCCCTTTGATATCTAGAAATAAAACTAATATTTTAAACTTAGCTATATAATCTTATTTAATTTTAATTACTAATATTAGTTTAGTATTAATTATAAACTTTTTAAATCGACTTCTAATTTAAGAGTTATATAATAAACTAATAATTTCGGCTAAATAATCTAGTCTCTTTATTAGTATCCTCTTATTAATCTTCTTAAAGTAATTAAATAATAAGATAACTTTATAAGCTTTTAGAACTAAGTAATTAAGCTTTTTTAGCTTTTTAAATATTATATTAATTACTTGTTATCAATAAGTAAAATAATAACTAAAATTAAAAAGAAGGTTATAAACTTTATAAAATAAGTTAAAAATAACTAAGTAAGTTTTATTAATAATTTCCTAGTTAATTCTATTTAGTCTAAAGGTTTTCCTTTTGACTTTAGTTAAATAAACCTTTTCAAGTTTACTAATTATTAGTTCTAGTTAAAAATCAACTTTATAAGTATCCTAAGAAGAGTTAGTTGATATTAAGGGTTAGAGAAATAAAGTTAATCTTAAAATACTTACTTTTCTTTCAAAAGTTGATTAGTTAAAAATTGAAAGTAATATTTAACTTTAGTAGTTTTTAATATAGTTAAAAGCTTTAAAAATAGTTTTCAAGTTTTTAGTCTTTAAGAAAGTATTCTAATAACTTTGTTTAATATATTTAATAATTAAAAAGTATTAGTTCTAAATAAAGATATAAACTTCTTAACTTTAACTTTGACTTTTAATTCTTTAAACTCTTAATATTGTTTTTCAAAGAGTTTTAAGTTTAAAGGTCTACTAAAGTTTAGTTTATAACTTCGACTTGATTTTCGAAATCACTATATTCGATATTAGTTTAATTAATTATACTAGCTCAAAGTTAATAGCTTCTAAAAACTCGATAGTTGATATTTTAAAAGTTAATCTAGTTTTAACTAGCTTAGAAAGTTGTTAGTTGAGAATTAAGCTTTTATTAGTTAAATCAACTAGATTAACTTTAAATAAATCCTAATTAACCTTTTTAATATTAAAAAGCTAAAAGGGATTTAAATAGTTTTGATTTAAACTTAGGTTTTTAATTATAAAAAAGATTAATAAGTAATCTAAGTTTAGATTATTTAATATTTACTAATTATTAATATACTTTATTACTCTTAAAGTAGTAAAAATAAAGTTTAAAACTAAAAAGTTAACTTTATAAAAAAAGGTTTTAGTTTTTAGATTATTAAGTAACTCTAAGTTATTATCTTTAATCTAATTAATTAATCGAGTCTCTTTTTAAGTATTAAGTAACTCTAAGTTTTACTAAAGATAATAAGTATTAAAATCATTTAAAATAAATAAATTAGTTATAATATCCTTTAAGAAAAAGCTTTTTTTAATTATTTTCTTTAAATTACTTTTAATTTAGCTAGTCTTATTATAGATATTAACTATTTCAAATATATTAATATTTGAACTTAATTATATTATTAATAAGTTTAAGTCTAAGTTATTAAGTATTAGTATAATATTAATAATAAGAACTTTTAAAGTATATATCAAGATTTAAGGTTTAAAGTTCTAGTATAATACTAAAAGTTGATTAAAGTTAGTATAAATTATAGATTAACTATTTAGTTAGTTTTAGTTCTCAGTTATAATCCAAAGTTCCTGGATTATTAATAAGTCGATTTTTAATTTAATAATTAACTTAAAAGTTAATTTAGTTCTTAATAAACTTTTATTAAGATTCACTTATAATATTTAAATATCCTAGTTATTTATAAATTAAAAGTAATCTTTTTTATTATCTTATATACTTTATATAATTTAAAGTCACTAATATAAGATTAGAAGTAGTTAGTATACTTTAAAGCTAAGTATAAACAGAGTTTTTTACAAGTATTATAAATACTATAAATATATTAGAAGATTAAATATAGTTTTAAATATAAGCTATATTTAGCTTAGTAGTGATAAAACTAAGTTATATATTTAAAACCTTAGTAGTAAGTATATTAAGTTGATTTTATTATACTTAGTAACTTCTTTATTTTAATTAAGATTCTAATAATATAAACTTAGTTCTTTATATACTTCTTAACTTCCTTAATAGTTTTAAAAGAGATTATTATTAAATTAGTTCTTTTAACAACTTAGTTAGTTTTTAAAGATAGTTAATAAAAAGTTTTAATTAGTTTAAAGTTTAAAGAGTTATTAAAGATTTTAATCTCTTTTAGTACTAGTTCTATATCTTCTAGAGTATTAAAGTTAGTTATAAAGATCTTATATAATATTATTTTAAATTAAAGTTTATCCTTTTAAATATTTTTAAAATTAAGAAGGTTTTTCTAAATATTAATCTTCTTAATTAAAAAGTCGGTTATATAAAAGGAGATTATAATTAATACTAAGTTCTTTTTATTAGATATATTAGTAATAATTGAAATAACTAGTTTTTTAACTTTTTTAGCTTTAAAAGCTTTATTAATAGTATTATAAGTAGCTAAAGCTAAGAAGATATTATAGTATAATATAGTATTATATACTAAGATAAGTCGATTTAAAAGCTTAACTTTAAACTTAACTACTTTAAGTTTGATTATAATTATAGTCTAGTTACTTGATTTTAAATCACTTAATATAATGATATTAGCGAAGGAAATCTAAACTAGATTTTAAACGATTTTAGTAATTTTAGATACTAAGGTTACTAGAAGTACTAAGGTTACTAAAAGGGTTACTAGAAGGGTTACTAAAAGCTTTTATATTTTTAAAGCTTTAGTTTATACTTCTACCTTTTAGATTATATATTCGAGGTTATTGAGTTGGGAAACTAATTAGTTAGTAACTTTTTTAACCTTTTTTAATCTGATATAGTCTTTAAATACTTCGATAAGATCTAGTATTTTATCTTGTTTTTCTTAGAAAGAAGTAAGAGTACTAACTTTAATTAAAAGATTTAAAGCTTTATAAATAAGTATTTAGGTTAGTTCTAAGTTCACTAATTAGTTAAGAGTAGTTCTCGGGTTTTTATTAATCTATTCTGTTAAAAAGAGGTTAGTATATTTAAATAGATAGAGTAAGATATTACTAGAGCTAGTTATAATATTTATAGTAAGTTTAACTAGAAGGTCTAAGCTTATAATATTAGAAAGGTCTAATAAGTTGATATTAGGATTAAATCGAAGGGTTACAAGTAAGGTCGGTAATATAGTAATATCTATAATATTATTAATAGTATTAATAACCAAGAAAGATAACTTGATAATAGTTAGAATATTAGAAGTAATCAAAAAGAAGATAGTCAAGGTAATATTCTAGTTATTATTATTATAAAGAGTTAAAGATACTTTTATATTGATAAGTATTAATATAGTATTTTAATAAGTATATTAATACTTTAAAAGCCTTTCTAATTCACTAATATTATTTAGTATCACTAATATTGTCAAATATTAACTAAATTAGTAATTTAAGTTTAATTTAACGAAATTAGTAAACTTAATATCTAGAATCACTAGAATCGATAGTGACAACGATATAGAAGTAGTAGGAAGATACAAGTAGATTAGTTCGAGTTATAGAAATATATTATATTAAGTACTAACTTCTTTTTATTAATATTTTTATTACTTTAATAATTTTTTAATATTTTTATAATTTTTAAGGTTTTTTAAATAAAAATTTCGAAAATATAAAGTAAAAATCAACGAAATCGATAGTAATAGCAATATCTCGACAACGGATAGTTATATAACTAGGTAGCTTAGTTTAATCGATTTATAGAAAAGTTATTTATTATATTCGACTTTGATCCGATGATTTTCGATAAGAAATCATGTTTTTTCGATGAAAAATCGTTTTGGCCGAAAAAGTTATTTCTATTTATTATTATTAGTTAGACTTAGTTAATATAAATAAACTTTAATATAGTTATAACTTATTTTTAATTAATAAAATATATTAGTAATAACTTATTTAATATTAAAAGAAATCAAGATTTTATTTCAAAAAACTAATTTATAAATTAAAATATAATTAATTTTAAATTTCTTTATTAATCTTAATTTAATTATTATTTCTAAATCTAATTTCTATTTCTAAGTTTTAATACTTTTAATATTAATATTTAAATAAACAAAGTTAGTTTTATAAATATTTAGTTTTAGATTAATAGTTTCTTTTATTAATTTATTAATTAACTTATTCTTTTCAACTTTATAATATTTAAAAATTTAAATTAATTTAATATTAATATTTTTATTAACTATTTAAATATTAATATTAAATACTTTTATTAATTATTTTTAATTAGAGTTATTATTTAGTAATTTTAAATATTATAACTTTATTTAATTATTATTATAAACTATATATTTTTAATTTAACTAAGCTAATTAGTTAATTAATTCAATTATTTAAATAATCTTTTTTAACTCTTTATTATAAACTAGTTAATTTAAATTAATATTTTACTTATATATTTAAATTAACTTTTAATTTCAAAATAAAACTTAAATAATAACTCGAAAAATAATTTTTTATTGAAAAAACACGATTTTTTATTGAAAATCATTAAATCAAAATCGAATATAATAAATAATTCTTTTATAAATTAAACTAACTAAGCTATCTAGTTATATAACTATCTATTATCGAGATATTATTGTTATTATTGATTTCGTGGATTTTTACTCTATATTTTCGAAATTTTTATTTAAAAACTTTAAAAATTATAAAAATATCAAAAAATTATTAAAACAATAAAAATATTAATAGAAAGAGGTTAATACTTAGTATAATATACTTTTATAATCTGAACTAGCTTATTTATATCTTTATACTATTATTATATTATTATTATTATTAATTCTAATAATTCTAATTATTAAGTTTATTAATTTTATTTTATTAAACTTAAATTACTAATTTAGTTAATATTTAATATTATTAGTAATATTAATAATATTAGAGGTCTTTCTAGAACTTAGAAAGATTTTTAAGATATTAATATACTTATTAAAATATTATATTAATACTTATTAATATAGAAATACTTTTAACTTTAAATAATAATAATTAGAATATTACTTTTATAACTTTGTTTTTAACTACTTCTAATATTTTAATAATTATTAAGTTATTACTTTTAGTTATTAATATTATTAATAATATTATAGATATTATTATATTACTAATCTTACTTATTACTCTTTAGTTTAACTTTAATATCAATTTATTTAGCTTTTTCAATATTATAAATTTAGATCTTTTAGCTAGATCTACTATAAATATTATAATTAACTTTTTTTTTTTTTTATTTATTTTAATAACCTATATAAGTTTAAGATTATAGTAAGTTGGCTAGTAGTTATACTATTAGCAGCTAGGTGTATATAGGTTTAAATATATATAATATTATATATAATAAAGAGATATTAAAAGTCTAGCTCTAATTTTAAAGAAATAATAGTTAAAATAATCTTAAAATACTTTGAATATTAGTGAAAAGAATTAAGTTTAAATTAGTTTAATTACTGAATATTAGTAATATTAGTACTAATATCTAATATTAGGTTAGTCTGAGACTTAATAATAATAATTTATAAATAAATCCAATTTATTAAGAGTTAGTTAACTTAGTTAAATAATATCTTTATATATAAATACTAGTTTCTTAAATAAATTTCAGGCTAACTTCTATTCTAAGTTTAGTATCTAGTAAGAGAGGTAGATTAAAATAATATATATTAAGCTTATCTTTTAGCTTCAGATATATATTAACAAGTAATTAGTAACTAAGTAGAAAGTATTCTAATATCTCTTTTTTATTATATTTATATTTATTATCGCTAATTAAACTAAGTCGATATAAATAAGTTTTAATATAGTTATAATCTAGTTTTAGTTGATAAAATATACTAATAGTAACTTGCTTAATATCAAGAAAGATCAAGATTTTACTTTGAGAAACTAATTTATAAATTGAAATATAATTAGCTTTTAATTTCTTAGTTAGTCTCGATTTAGTTATTTTAATTACTTTTTCTAAAGTTAGTTCCTATTTCTAGATCTTAATAACTTTGATCTAAATACTTAAATAAATAAAGCTAGTTTTATAAATATCTAGTTTTAGACTAGTAGCTTCTTTTACTAATTTATTAATTAATTCGTTCTTTTCGACTTTATAGTATTTTAGAACCTAAGTTAATTTAATATTAATATCTTTATTAACTATTTAGTAACTAGTATCAAATACTCTTATTAACTATTCTTAGTTAAAGTTATTATTTAATAATTTTAAATATTATAATTCTACTTAATTATTATTATAAATTGTATATTCTTAATTAGACTAAGCTAGTTAACTAGTTAATTCGATTATCTAAATAATCCTTTTTAACTCGCTATTATATATTAGTTAGTTTAAGTTAATATTCTATTTATATATCTAGATTAACTCTTGATTTGAATTTAAAAATATTAATCTAATCTCTATTTTAATTCTACTTTATAACTACAATCTATTAATATAAAAAGTATATTAATTAGATATTAATATTAATATTAACTCTTTATAATTATTAACCTCTTCCTTTTTTAAAAAACAGTTAATTTAAATTGAAAATAAACTAGTTATTTAAAATAAGAATTTAAAGAGCTATAGCTTTTCTAAACTATTTAAATTAATTAATAAGTATATTAATTATCTAATCTAGTCGATTTATATTAACTTGGTAATTAGCTTTGATACTAACTTTGATCTCTACTTCTAGCTAGCCTTTAGAAAGTAAATAAAACTAGAACTAAGTTCTAGTTTCTAATAACTCTTTTAATAACTTTATAATTCTTAGTAACTCTTCTAGTAACTTTATAACTTCTAGTAATCTTCTTAAAGTAATTAATAAATCAAGTAGTTTTTCAAGAGTTTAAATAACTAAAAGGTATATTAGTAATTAATATTAGTTAGTTGGATATTAGAGGATATTAATATAACTTTAATATTTATAGTTAAGTCTAGATTAGTCTTAAAAACCTCTAAAATTTTATAAAAAGCTAAATTCTAAAATAGTCGAAATTAAACTTTAAAATTAGTTTATTCTTTATATTAGATCGGGGACTTATAATTTAAGATACTAATAATATAAGTAATATATAGTTAGTATATAATAAAAAAGGATAAACTAATTTAAATATTAGCTAGCTAGCTAGTTTAAAATAATATTGTTTTAATTTAATTAACTTGAATTCTAATATAACTTTTAAATTTAAAAGTATTATCGAATTAAATCTCTAATTACTTTATTAGTTTAAAGAGATATATAACTTGTAAATTCAGTAATTTAACTGAATAAGCCTCTAAGTTACTAGAAAAGAAATAAATTAATTTAGTTTTCTTAAGATTAAAATTAATACTATTTGTTGTTTCAAGAGAATATAGTTTATTAGCTTTTCTTTTTAAAGTTTAATAATTCTTTTTAAAGTTAGTTAAGCTAGCTACTAATATAATATTGTTTATATAAAACTAAACTAAATAGTTAATAATTAGAAAAAGATCTTAAATATAAATTAAGAATAAAATTAAACTAATTAGACTATCTTAAGAAATACTAGTATTAATAAGCTAAAAGAATTTAATTTAGTTATTAAAAGCTAATTAAAATTATTAAGCTTTTAAGAAGTAATTAACCTAGCTAATTAAACTAAATAGTAGTTTAAACTCTTTTAAAATTACTAGTAACTAGTTTTTAAATATATAATCGAAAGCTCTTTTAATATTAAGAAATAAAACTAATATTTTAAATTTAATTATATAATCTTATTCGATTTTAATTACTAATATTAGTCTAATATTAATTATAGATTTTTTAAATCGACTTCTAATTTAAAAACTATATAGTAAGTTAATAGTCTTGATTAAATAGCTTAATCTCTTTACTAATATCCTCTTATTAACTTTTCTAAAGTAGTTTAGTAATAAGATAATCTTATAAACTTTTAAAACTAAATAATTAAGTTTTTTTAGCTTTTTAAATATTATACTAATTGTTTATTACTAGTAAGTTAAATAATAGCTAAAATTAAAGAGAAAGTTATAAACCTTATAAAATAGATTAGAAATAACTAAATAAACTTTATTAATAATTTCCTAGTTAATTTTATTAAATCTAAAAGTTTTCCTTTTAACTTTAATTAAATAAATTTTTTTAAACTTACTAATTATTAGTTCTAGTTAAAAGTCGACTTTATAAATATCCTAAGAGGAACTAGTCGATATTAAAAGCTAAAGGAATAAAATTAACTTTAAAATACTTACTTTTTCTTTAAAAGTTAATTAGTTAGAAATTAAAGATAATATCTAGTTTTAATAACTTTTAGTATAATTAAATACTTTAAAAATTAACTTCAAGTTTTTAGTCTCTAAAAAGATATTCTAGTAACTTTATTTAATATATTTAATAACTAAAAAATACTAGTTTTAAACTAAAGAGTAATTTTAATTTCGACTATTTTCTCTTTAAACTCTTAATATCGATTTTCGAAGAATTTTAAGTTTAGAGGTTTATTAGAGTTTAGCTTATAGTTTTAGCTTGATTTTCAAAATCATTATATTCGATATTAACTTAATTAGTTATATTAGTTTAAAGCTAATAACTTTTAAAAACTTAATTATTAATATTTTAAAAGTTAATTTAATTCTAGTTAACTTTAAAAATTATTAATTAAGAATTAAACTTTTATTAATTAAATCAATTAAATTAACTTTAAATAAATTCTAATTAACTTTCTTAATATTAAAAAACTAAAAAGAATTTAAATAACTTTAATTTAAATTTAGATTTTTAATTATAAAAAAGATTAATAAATAATTTAAATTTAAATTATTTAATATTTACTAGTTATTAATATATCTTACTACCTTTAAAGTAGTAAAAGTAAGGTTTAAGATTAAAAAGCTAGTTTTATAAAAGAAAGTTTTAGTTTCTAGATTATTAAATAACTCTAAATTATTATCTTTAATCTAATTAATTAATTAAGCTCTTTTTTAAATATCAAGTATTTCTAAGTTCTATTAAGAGTAATAAATATTAAAATTATTTAAAATAAGCGAATTAGTTATAATATCTTTAAAGAAAAAGTTTCTTTTAATTATTTTCTTTAATTTACTTTTAGTTTAGTTAATCTTATTATAAATATTAACTATTTCGAGTATATTAATTCTTGAGTTTAATTATATTACTAATAAATCCGAATCCGAGTTATTAGATACTAGTATAATATTAGTAATAAGAACTTTTAAAATATATATTAAAGTTCGAGATTTAAAGTTCTAGTATAATACTAAAAGCTAATTAAAGTTAATATAAATTATAAATCGATTATTTAGCTAATTTTGATTCTCGGTTATAATCCAAGGTTCCTAGACTATTAATAAATCGATTTTTAACTTAATAGCTAATTTAAGAGTTAATTTAATTTCTAGTAAACTTTTATTAAGATTTATTTATAATATCTAGATATTTTAACTATTTATAAATTAAAAGTAACTCTTTTAATTACCTTATATACCTTGTATAATTTCGAGTTACTAGTATAAGATTAGAAGTAATTAATATACTTTAAAGTTAAATATAAATAAAACTTCTTATAAATATTATAGATATTATAAATATACTAAGAAATTAAATAGAGTTTTAAATATAAACTATATTTAGTTTAATAATAATAAAATTAAATTATATATTCAAAGTATTAATAATAAGTATATTAAATTGATTTTACTATACTTAGTAACTTCTTAGTTTTAACTAAGATTCTAGTAATATAAACTTGGTTTCTTATATATCTCTCAACTTCTTTAATAGTTTTAAAAGAGACTATTATTAAACTAGCTCTTTTAGCTATCTAATTAACTTTAGAAGATAACTAATAAAAGATTCTAATTAGTTTAAAGTTCAAGAAGTTATTAAAGGTTTTAATCTTTTTTAGTATTAATTCTATATCTTCTAAAGTATTGAAGTTAGTTATAGAGATCTTATATAATATTACTTTAAATTAAAGTTTATTTTTTTAAATACTTTTAAAATTAAAAAAGTTTTTTTAAATATTGATCTTCTTAATTAAAAAGTCAATTATATAAAGGGGAGTTATAATTAATACTAAGTTCTTCTTATTAGATATATTAGTAATAGTTAATATAATTAGCTTTTTAACTTCTTTAACTTTAAAAGCCTTATTAATAATATTATAAATAGCTAAAGCTAAGAAGATATTATAGTATAATATAATATTATATATTAAGATAAGTTGATTTAAAGACTTAGTTTTAAGCTTAGCCGCTTTGGGTTTAGCCTAAATAATAGTCTAGTTACTTAATTTTAAATTACTTAATATAGTAATATTAGCGAAAGAAGCCTAGACTGGATTTTAAGTGATTTTAATAATTTTAGGCTCTAAAGTTATTAAGAATATTAGAGTTACTAGAAGTACTAAAGTTATTAGAAGAGTTATTAGAAAGGTTACTAAAAACTATTTTTATAGTTTCAAGGTTTTAGTTTAAACTTCTATCTTCTAGATTATATATTCGAGATTATTAAATTAAGAAGCTAATTAGTTAGTAACTTTTTTAACTTTTTCTAATATAATATAGTCTCTAAATATTTTAATTAAGTTCAGTATTTTACTTTATTATTTCTAGGAAGTAGTAAGAATATTAATTTTAATTAAAAGGTCTAAAGTTTTATAAATAAATACTTATATTAATTCTAGGTTTATTAATTAGTTAAATATAATTCTCAGATTTTTATTAATTTGTTTTACTAAGAATAAATTAATATATTTAAGTAAATAGAGAGAGATACTATTAAAACTAATTATAATATTTATAGTAAGTCTAACTAAGAGATTTAAACTTATAATATTAGAAAGGCTAAATAAGTTGATATTAGAGTTGAATCTAAAAGTAATAGATAAAGTTAACAATATAATAATATCTATAATATTATTAATAATATTAATAACCAAAGAAGATAATTTAATAATAATTAGTATACTAGAGATAATTAAAAAGAAAGTAATCAAAGTAATATTCTAATTATTATTATTATTATTTAAAGTTAAAAAGATAATTATATTGATAAATATCAATATAATACTTTAATAAGTATATTAATATCTTAAAAGCCCTTTTAGTTTACTAATATTATTTAATATTACTAATATCGTTAAATATTAACTAAATCAATAATTTAAATTTAATAAAACAATTAAAACTAGACTCTTAGTATCTCTTTATATATAGGATATTATATATATTTAGACTTATATATATCTAGCTACTAGTAGTATATCCACTAACTGACCTACTATAATCTTAGACTTATACAAGTCGTTAAAATAAATAAAAAAAAAAAAAATTTAATAAAACGAAATTAGTAAACTTAGTAGCTAGAATTACTAGAATTAATAGTAATAATAATATAGTAGTAGTACAAAGGTATAAATAGATTAGTTCGGACTATAAAAGTATATTGTATTTAAATACTAACTTCTTTTTATTGATTTTTTTATTGTTTTAATAATTTTTAATGTTTTTATATTTTTTTAAGGTTTTTCAATAAAAATTTCGAAATATAAAGTAAAAATCCGCGAAATCAATAATAATAACAATATCTCGGTAACAGATAATTATATAACTAAGTAGTCTAGTTTAATTAATCTATAAAAAAGTTATTTATTATATTCGATTTTGATCTAATGATTTTCGATAAGAAATCGCGTTTTTTTTAATGAAAAATCGTTTTTAGTATATATAATTAACTTTAATAGTATTCTACTTTATCTTTAAAAATATACTAATCTCTTCTTAGTTAAATAGATTAATAAAAATCTAAGAACTATTATTAATTAATTAATAAACTTAGAATTAATTTAAATATTTATTTATAAAACTTTAAACCTTTTAATTAAAATTAATATTTTTACTTCTTTTTAAAAATAATAAAGTAAAATATTAGATTTAATTAAAGTATTTAGAGACTATACTAGATCGAGAAAAGTTAAAAAAGTTATTAACTAATTAGTTTTTTAATTTAATAACCTTAAATATATAATTTGAAAGATAGAAATATAAGTTAAAACTTTAAAACTATAAAAAAAACTTCTAGTAACTCTTTTAATAACTTTAATACTTCTAGTAATCTAAATACTAAAAATTATTAAAATTATTTAAAATCTAGTTTAGATTTCTTTTATTAATATTATTATATTAAGTAATTTAAAATTAGATAACTAGATTATTATTTAAATTAAATCTAAAGTAGTTAAACTTAAAGTTAAGCTTTTAAATTATTTTATTCTAATATATAATATTATATTATATTATAATATCTTCTTAGCTTTAACTATTTAGAATACTATTAATAAAGCTTTTAAAGTTAAAAGAGTTAAAAGACTAATTATTTCAATTATTATTAATATATCTAATAAGAAGAATTTAATATTAATTATAATATTCTTTTATATAACTGATTTTTTAATTAAGAAAGTTAATATTTAGAAAAACTTTTTTAATTTTAAAAGTATCTAAAAGAATAAATTTTAGTTTAAAGTAGTATTATATAAAATCTTTATAATTAACTTTAATACTTTAAAAAGTATAGAACTAATATTAAAAAAGATTAAAATCTTTAATAGCTCTTTAAACTTTAAACTAATTAAAATCTTTTATTAACTCTCTTTTAAAGTTAATTAAATAACTAAAAGAGTTAGATTAATAATAATCTCTTTTAAAACTATTAAGAAAATTAAGAGATATATAAAGAACTAAATTTATATTATTAGAATCTTAGTTAAAACTAAGAAGCTTTTAAATATTATAAAGTTAATTTAATATTTAAAATACTAAAGTTTTAAATATATAATTTAGTTCTATTATTACTAAGTTAAATATAATTTATATTCTAAATCTTATCTAACCTTTTAATATATTTATAATATTTATAATATTTATAAGAAGTTTTATTTATATTTAACTTTAAAATATATTAATTACTTTTAATTATATATTAATAATTCGAAATTATATAAAATATATAAAATAATAAAAAGAGTTATTTTTAATTTATAAATAACTAGGATATTTAGATATTATAAATAAATCTTAATAAAAGTTTATTAAAAACTAAATTAATTCTTAAATTAGTTATTAAGTTAAAAATTAACTTATTAATAGTTTAAGAACTCTAGATTATAACTAATAATTAAAACTAATTAAATAGTTAATTTATAGTTTATATTAACTTTAATTAGCTCTTAGTATTATATTAGAATTTTAAACCTTGAATCTTAATATATATTTTAAAAGTTTTAATTATTAGTATTATATTAATACTTAATAACTTGGATTCAAACTTATTAATAATATAACTAAATAAAGATATTAATATATTTGAAATAGTTAATATCTATAATAAGATTAATTAAATCGAAAGTGATTTAAAAAAAATAATCGAAAAAAACTTATTTTTAAAAGTTATTAAAGCTAATTTATTTATTTTAAATAATTTTAATATTTATTACTCTTAATAAGATTTAGAGTTATCTAATATTTAAAAAGAGATTTAATTAGTTAATTAGATTAAAGATAATAATCTAGAGTTATTTAATAATCTAAAGATTAAAATCTTCTTTTATAAAATTAACTTTTTAATTTTAAACTTTACTTTTATTATTTTAAAGATAGTAAAATATATTAATAATTAGTAAATATTAGATAATTTAAGTTTAGATTATTTACTAATCTTTTTTATAATTAAAAATCTAAACTTAAATAGTTATTTAAATCTTCTTTAGCTTTTTAATATTAAAAAGGCTAATTAGAATTTATTTAAAACTAGTCTAGTTGATTTAACTAATAAAAGTTTAATTCTTAATTAATAATTTTTAGAGTTAATAAGAATTAAGTTAATTTTTAAAATATTAATAATTAAGTTTTTAAAAGTTATTAGCTTTAAACTAGTATAACTAATTAAACTAGTATCGAATATAATAATTCCGAAAATTAAACTAAAGTTACAAGTTAAATTTTAATAAATCTTTAAATTTAAAATTCTTTGAAAAGTAATATTAAGAGTTTAAAGAAATTAAAAAAACTATTTTATAATTAAAAATTAATATTTCTTAACTATTAAATATACTAAACAAAGTTATTAAAATATCTTTTTAAAGATTAAAAACTTGAAAGCTATTTTTAAAGTATTTAGTTATATAAAAAACTATTAAAGTTAAATATTATTTTTAATTTCTAATTAATTAATTTTCGAAGAAAAAGTAAATATATTAAAATCTACTTTATTCTCTTAATTTTTAATATTAACTAGTTCCTTTTAAGATATTTATAAAGTTGATTTTTAATTAGAACTAGTAACTAATAAGCTTAAAAAAGTTTATTTAACTAAAATTAAAAGAAAAACCTTTAAGTCTAATAAAATTAATTAAGAAATTATTAATAAAGCTTATTTAATTATTTTTAATTTATTTTATAAGGTTTATAACCTATTTTTTAATTTTAGTTACTATTTAACTTACTAGTAATAAATAATTAATATAATATTTAAAAAGCTAAAAAAGTTTAACTATTTAATTTTAAAAGTTTATAAAGTTATTTTATTATTTAATTATTTTAAAAAGGTTAATAAAAGGATATTAATTAAAAGATTAAACTATTTAATTAAAATTATTAACTTTCTATATAGCTTTTAAATTAGAAGTTAATTTAAAAAGTCTATAATTAATACTAAATTATTATTAATAATTAAAATCGAATAAAATTATATAACTAATTTCAAAATATTAATCTTATTTCTTGATATTAAAAAGGCCTTTGATTATATATTTAAAAACTAGTTACTAATAATTTTAAAAGAGTTTAAACTACTATTTAATTTAATTAACTAGATTAATTACTTTCTAGAAGTTTAATAACTCTAACTAGCTTTTAATAATTAAATTAAATTCTTTTAATTTATTAATACTAATATTCTCTAAGATAGTTTAATTAATCTAATTTTATTTTTGATTTATATTCAAGATCTCTTTCTAATTATTAACTATTTAGTCTAGTTTTATATAAATAATATTATATTAATAGCTAGTTTAATTAGTCTTAAAAAGAATTATTAAACTTTGAAAAAAAAGGTTAATAAACTATATTCCTTTAAAATAGTAAATAGTATTAATTTTAATTTCAAGAAAATTAAACTAATCTATTTCTTTTTTAATAACTTAAAAGTCTATTTAGTTAAATTACTAAATTAATAGATTATATACTTCTCTAAATTAATAAAATAATTAGAAATTTAGTTTAATAATACTTTTAAATTTAAAAGTTATATTAGAATTCAAGTTAATTAAACTAAAATAATATTACTTTGAGTTAATCAACTAATTAATATTTAAATTAGTTTATCTCCTTTTATTATATACTAACTATATATTATTTATATTATTAGTATCTTAGATTATAAGTCTTTAATTTAATATAAAAAATAAACTAATTTTAAAATTTAACTTTAATTATTTTAGAACTTAACTTTTTATAAAATCCTAAAGGTTTTTAAAACTAGTTTAGAATTAATTATAGATATTAAAGCTAAATTAATATCTCTTAATATCTAATTTACTAATATTAGTTACTAATATATCTTCTAGTTATTTAAACTTTTAAAAAACTATTTAATTTATTAATTACTTTAGAAAGGTTATTAAAAGTTATAAAGTTATTAAGAAAATTACTAAAAGAGTTATTAGAAATTAAAATTTAGTTTTAACTTTATTTATCTTTTAAGAACTAGTTAGAAGCAAGGATTAAAGCTAGTACTAAAACTAATTACTAGATTAATATAAATCGATTAGATTAAATAATTAATATATTTATTAGTTAATCTAAATAAACTAAAAAAGTTATAACTTTTTAAATTTTTACTTTAAATAACTAGTTTATTTTCAATTTAAATTAACTACTTTTCAAAAAAGAAGGAAGCTAATAATTATAAAGAGTTAATATTAATACTAATATCTAATTAATATACTTTTTATATTAATAGATTCTAACTATAAAATAAAACTAGAATAAAAGTTGAATTAATTCTTTTAAATTCAAATTAAAAGCTAATTTAAATATATAAATAGAATATTAGTTTAAATTAATTAATTTATAATAGAGAGTTAAAAAAGATTATTTAAATAATTAAATTAATTAATTAACTAACTTAGCTTAATTAAGAATATATAGTTTATAATAATAACTAAGTAGGATTATTAAAATTAAAATTATTAAATAATAATTTAGACTAAAAATAATTAATAAAAGTATTTAAAACTAATTACTAAATAGTTAATAAAGATATTAGTATTAAAATAACTTAGATCTCGAAGTATTATAAAATTGAAAGAAATAAATTAATTAATAAACTAGTAAAAGAAGCTATTAATCTAAAACTAAATATTTATAAAATTAATTTTATTTACTTAAATATTTAGATTAAAACTATTAAGATCTAAGAATAAAAATTAACTTTGAAAAAAACAATTAAATTAAGATTAGCTAAGAATTTAAAAGCTAATTATATTTTAATATATAAATTAGTTTTCTAAAATAAAATCTCAATCTCCTTTAATATTAAATAAATTACTATTAATATATTTTATTAGCTAAAATTAGATTATAACTATATTAAAGTTTATTTATATTAATTAAATCTAGTTAATAATAATAAATATAAATATAGTAAAAAGAAGATATTAGAATACTTTCTATTTAGTTATTAACTACTTACTAATATTTATTTAAAGCTAAAAGATAAGTTTAATATATATTATTTTAATTTACTTTTATTATTTAATACTAAATTTAGAATCGAAGTTAGCTTAGAATTTATCTAAGAAACTAGTATTTATATATAAAAATATTATTTAATCTAGTTAGTTAATCTTGATTAAATTAAAAAACTTTATAAATTATTACTATTAAGCTTAATATTAATTTAATTCTAGATATTAATACTAATATCACTAATATTCAGTATTTAAATTAGTTTAAATTTAATTCTTTTTATTAATATTTAAAGTGTTTTAAGATTATTTTAATTATTATTTCTTTAAAATTAAAGCTAGATCTTTAATATCTCTTTATTATATATAATATTATATATATTTAAACCTATATATACCTAGCTACTAATAGTATATTTACTAGCTAACTTACTATAATCTTAAATTTATATAAATTATTAAAAAAAAAAAAATAACTTTTAATTTAAATTTAAAAGAGTTAATTTAATTTTTATTTTAATTCTAATTTATAATTAAAATCTATTAATATAGAAAATATATTTATTAGATATTAATATAAAAACTAGCTTTTTATAATTATTAGTTTTATCTTTTTTCGAAAAGTAGTTAATTTAGATTGAAAATAAACTAGTTATTTAAAAAAGAAATTTAAAGAATTATAGTTTTTCTAAATTATTTAAATTAATTAATAAGTATATTAATTATTTAATCTAATTGATTTATATTAACTTATTAATTAGCTTTAATATTAACTTTAATCTTTATTTTTAATTAACTTTTAAAAGATAAATAAAGTTAAAATTAAGTTCTAACTTCTAATAACTCTTTTAATAATCTTTTTAATAACTTTATAATTTTTAATAATCTTTTAAATACTTTTTTCAAAGTAACTTATAAATTAAATAATTTTTTAAAAGTTTAAGTAATTAAAAAGTATATTAATAATTAATACTAATAAAATAAATATTAAAAGATATTAATATCTCTAAAGTAAAATCTTGATCCCCCTTGATACTAAGTAGGCTATTGCTAGCACGTTTTACTAATTAAAACTAGGCTATAATTATATCAAAGTTTATTTATATTAATTAGATTTAATTAATAACAATAAATATAAATATAAGAAAAAAGAGATATTAAAATATCTTCTATTTAGTTACTAACTACTTATTAATATTTATTTAAAACTAAAGGATAAGTTTAATATATATTATTTTAGTTTACCTTTATTACTTGATATAAAACCTGGAATTAAAGTTAACCTAGAATTTATCTAAGAAACTAGTATTTATATATAAAGATATTATTTAACTTAGTTAACTAATACTTAATAAATTAAACTTATTTATAAATTATTATTATTAAATTTCAGATTAGTTTAATACTAGATATTAGTACTAATATTACTAATATTTAATATTTAAACTAGTTTAAACTTAATTCTTTTTATTAATATTTAAAGTATTTTAAGATTATTTTAATTATTATTTCTTTAAAATTAGAGCTAGACTTTTAATATCTCTTTATTATATATAATATTATATATATTTAGACTTATATATACTTAGCTACTAATAGTATATCTACTAGTTAATCTACTATAGTCTTAGACTTATATAGATTATTAAAAAAAAAAAAAAAAAAAAAAAAAGATATTAATATAATTTTAATATTTATAATTAATTCTAAACTAATTTTAAAATTTTTTAAGATTTTATAAAAAGTTAAGTTCTAAAATAATCAAAGTTAAGTTTTAAAATTAGTTTACTCTTTATATTAAATTAAGAATTTATAGTTTAAAATATTAATAATATATATAATATATAATTAATATATTATAAAAAAAGATAAGTTAATTTAAATATTAATTAACTAGTTAATTTAAAGTAATATTATTTTAATTTAATTAACTTAAATTCTAATATAACTTTTAAATTTAAAAGTATTATTAAATCAAATTTCTAATTACTTTATTAACTTAAAAAAGTATATAACTTATTAATTTAGTAATTTAACTAAATAATTTATTAAGTTATTTATAAAAAAATAGATTAACTTAGTTTTCTTAAAATTAAAATTAATATTATTTACTATTTTAAAGAAATATAATTTATTAAATTATTTATAAAAAAATAAATTAACTTAGTTTTCTTAAAATTAAAATTAATATTATTTACTATTCTAAAGAAATATAATTTATTAGCCTCTCTTTTTAAAGTTTAATAATTCTTTTTAAAATTAATTAAATTTTTATTTTATTTTAATAACCTATATAAATCTAAGACTATAGTAGGTCGGCTAGTAGATATACTATTAGTAACTAGATATATATAAGTCTAAATATATATAATATTATATATAATAAAGAGATACTAAAAGTTTAACCTTGATTTTAAAGAAATAATAGTTAAAATAATTTAAAAATACTTTTAAATACTTTGAATATTAGTAAAAAGAATTAAATTTAAACTAGCTTAAATATTAAATATTAATAATATTAGTACTAATATCTAGTATTAGACTAGTCTAAGACTTAATAATAATAATTTATAAATAAGTTTAATTTATTAAATATTAACTAACTAAGTTAAATAATATCTTTATATATAAATACTAGTTTCTTAGATAAATTCTAAATTAACTTTAATTCTAGATTTTATATTAAATAATAAAAGTAAATTAAGATAATATATATTAAACTTATCTTTTAGCTTTAAACAAGTATTAGTAAATAGTTAGTAGTTAAATAGAAAATATTTTAATATCTCTTTTTTCTTATATTTATATTTATTATTATTAGTTAAATTTAGTTAATATAAATAAACTTTAATATAATTATAACTTAGTTTTAATTAATAAAATATATTAATAATAGTCTATTTAATATTAAAAGAAATTGAGATTTTATTTCGAGAAATTAATTTATAAGTTAAAATATAATTAACTTTAATTTTCTTAGTTAGTTTTAATTTAGTTATTTTTTTTAAAGCTAGTTTTTATTTCTAGAATTTAATAGCTTTAATTTAAATATCTAAATAAATAAAGTTAATTTTATAAATATTTAGTTTTAAATTAATAACTTCTTTT
>JANGZZ010000242.1:0-43849 GCA_026225955.1 Clarireedia paspali | reverse complement strand
ATTGCGTCGGGGTCTGACGATAACACTATTAAGCTATGGGATACAACGACAGGCGGTCTCCAAAAGACGCTTGCAGGCCACTTGAGCTCGGTCATGGCTGTAGCCTTCTCGCTGGACGGCCAGCGGATTGCGTCGGGGTCTGACGATAACACTATTAAGCTATGGGATACAACGACAGGCGGTCTCCAAAAGACGCTTGCAGGCCACTTGAGCTCGGTCATGGCTGTAGCCTTCTCGCTGGACGGCCAGCGGATTGCGTCGGGGTCTGATGATCACATTATTAAGCTATGGGATGCAACGATAGGCGGTCTCCAAAAGACGCTTGCAGGCTACTCGAGCTCGGTCATAGCTGTAGCCTTCTCGCTAGACAGCCAGCGGATTGCGTCGAGGTCTGATGATCACACTATTAAGCTATGGGATACAACGACAGGCGGTCTCCAAAAGACGCTTGCAGGCCACTTGGGCTGGGTTACTACTATAGCCTTCTCGCTGGACGGCCAGCGGATTGCGTCGGGGTCTTACGACAAGACTGTTAAGCTATGGGACGTAACAACAGGCGGTCTCCAAAAGACGCTTGTAGGCCACTCGGACTGGGTCGTGGCTATAGCCTTCTCGCCGGACGGCCAGCGGATTGCGTCGGGGTCTAATAATAATACTGTTAAGCTATGGGACGCAACGACAGGCGATCTCCAAAAGACGCTTGTAGGCCACTTGGGCTTAGTCAATACTGTAGCCTTCTCGCCGGACGGCCAGCGGATTGCGTCGGGGTCTGGCGATCACACTATTAAGCTATGGGACGTAACAACAGGCGGTCTCCAAAAGACGCTTGTAGGCCATTCGGACTGGGTCAATGCTGTAGCCTTCTCGCCGGACGGCCAGCGGATTGCGTCGGGGTCTGACGATAATACTGTCAAGCTATGGGACATTACTAAGTTATTGAAAGTCTCTAAAGTCTTCGGTAGTGCTGTAGGTAGCCATCTGAAGTTCCGTGCATACAAGAAAATCAAAATGTCAAAGCCTGTCAAGTCTCTACAGTTCTCTTCAGACGGTCAACATATCCTAATAAATATTGGCCTGATTTCAATTCAAAGTATGATTGCAGATATATCCGGCCTCGATCCTAGGCCGTTAGAAGACCTCCAAGTGAACGATATGTGGATCTATTATGGAGCGATGCCTGTACTTCGGCTACCGCCAGATTTTGTGCCGAAATGTTTTGACAAGAGAGGTGATCGGGTAGCTATTGGATTTGAGAATGGTCGTGTCTTGAGCTTTGATATTGATCTTAAAGAGTTGCAAGAGCTATTCTGTTGCTCCTAATATAATTATGATAATTTTTATTAATCTTCATTCCGTAGAGGGTCCAAGGGAAAAGGTTTAATATATACCTTTGTTGATTTTGCCACTGCAAGTCGTGAAGATTCTAGAATGTCCTAGGAAAGTGGTAAGATAATTATTCATCTACAGGCGAAGAGAAGCAGTGGAAATTTCTAGGCACGCTAGCAGGGAGGCTAAAGCGACCTGCGACAGCTCTGGTGGCTCGTTACTTATCATGTGAATATTGAAAAGTTACATATTTTTCAACTATTGGACAAGGCGGATATAACACAGGCAGGATTGCATATCCATCAAGAAACTGAATCGTGGGAAGTGAGTAATGACTTCGCGAGATAGTTCTGCTGAGAAATCATCCAAATTCACTCTAGCTGCACTTCCCTAAAGCTTCCCGTCCATGGCCTGTCAATCTTTTGGAGAGTTAGGTGTACCAGCACTAGAAAGGGGCTAGTGAATACAAGTGCTCGTGGGCTCCTGAGAACTCGAAATATAGGGAGGGGGTACGATATCCAGTGGGAACAACTGAATAACCATCCCCTTGAGTACCAAAAGTTCGCGATCTCACCAAATCCAAATTATCTAAGGTTAGAATCCCGTCTATGGAGCCCAAGGGAAAAGCATCCTGAAGTGTATTAACAAAGCTTAATGTGCCCGATGAAAAAGCTAAACCCCGCCTACCCCACCAGTTCCAGTACCATGTTTTGCGGCGTGGCGATGGTCTTCAGCGGGTTTAGCCACTGTACTCTCGAAGTCTAGTGGCGTCTCCCTCATTTCCAGCTGAAGGATGAGGGGCTCAAACCTCTGATCCAGCTCCCCAGCTACCCTATATAGGGTGCCTAGCTTAACAGTGTCCGAGGGCCTTTCCTTAGGCTCAATCGCGCCTATTTCAGCCTGTAAGGTACTGAGATAATTGGCCACCTCAGTTATCCCCTTACTGCTTCCTTCAGGCACCTTATAGCCCGTAAATGCCCTTAACTTGGTACTAAGCTGCTGTAGTCCCAAGAGTCTGTACAGGGCTTCCAGGGCCTCCCATTGCATGCTAGCATTATTATATAAGAGTATATGATCTAATGCCTCCCTGCCACATAGGCCTATAATCAGAGAACTAGCTTTAGCATCCTTTTCCAATAGCTTCGGGTCCTTAGAGGCCTCCTGCCCCTTCCCAGGCTTCTCAGAAGCCACTGTAGCCCCCTTGGCTACAGTGCTCTTAAGCCCAGCTTCAACTACATCCCACAGGCCTAGCCCCCTAAGTAGGGTCCTAACCTGAATGCTCCAGGGCCTATAATTAGTCCCAGTAAGCTTCGCAATTCTAGGCTTCTCAAGCCCGGAATCGTCCATGTTGTAGTTGAAGGCTTCTCCGAACAGTCGAATATAGTTAAATCCCAGGGCTTATAAGCCTCCCGGGCTCATAACCTTTTGCGGCGTGGCGATGGTCTTCAGCGGGTAGTACACTAAGTGTAGTACTTATAGGCTTCAATGCATTTAACAATAGGTGCAATAAGTGCAAATGATAGGTACAACTGATGCTTCATTCGACTGTCTTAATTGTCTTGTACTCCTGCTATCTACAGTGGGAAGGACCAGCTATTTATATGCTCTTCAGGCCTATTGCCTCAGGCCCTTCAGGCCTATTTCCTTAGGCTTCACAAGCCTGAACTACAGGCTTCGCAAACCTGGTCCAGTTAAGGTGGTGGGCATCTGCCCCCCCACCTACCCCACTTTTAGTGGTTCCAACACCATGCATAGGGGTCCGTTCAGGGCGTCGCGGTCCAGATTCCCTCAAGCTCCTGGCGGCCAGGCGATGCGCGAGAACTGCGGTATATCTGGCTCAGCAGTGCGCAGTCATCAACCTCTGTGCTACGCAAGGAGAGATCACATGGTTTTACGTGCACTATCGGGGTATATACGGCGTTCGGTTCTTGGTCACCTTTCGGCCGCCGATATCACATTTCCCTTCTAATTCACTTGCTCAGCATGCCCCCGGGGGAGGGGTGATCTTATATGAGAGTGCTGATATATACACGACGTTGTATAAGTACAGGTTAACATGGACTGAAAGATGGTATAGCTTTCTTAAATGACTGTGCTGGGGATATGTACGTTTATTCGCCACGTAGCTCGCACAATCCCGTGTTATTCTCGCAACAATTTCGATCTTGCGTTTGCGAAGGGGATAGAGAGGTATGTTTGTCTTTCTCTTTTTCCTCTTTTTCTTTCATGTTTCGTGTTCGTAGGATGGGGAAAATGGGAAAGGGTTAGAGAGAGAAATGGGATGGGAGAAGAAGTAGAGGTGAATGAGGAAGATAGGAAGAGATTAAAGAGAGGACTTCACATCTACTTCTTACTCTATACAGCCAACCCTCACCGAGCGTATGTGCCCTAATGTGTCTTTTTTCTTCCCCCCCCCCCAACTCCTTTCTAAATCTCGTTCAATTTCGTGATCGGCCTAGGTACTGTACCAACACTGTGAACATGATCACTAAACTAGCAGACTTTCCCTTCCTAGCTTCTTTCTTCGCTTCAACAGTCAATACAACAACATTTCTTGTTGCATCTTTACTTCCTTCTCCTATTCGATAGGTTTTCAGATACTCTGCGCTTCATTGTTTTTAAACACTGAAATAGTGATAGATGTCGTTTGTGCAAGAAAGATAGATATGATTGATGAGATAGGTGTTTGCTGGAGGTTATGTGTTTGGATTGGAGATGAGGGGTCTTTCTTTCTTTCTTTTACGTATTTCCTTTCTTACTTTTTCTTCTTCTATGTCGTTTTTCGTTCATCCCATCCCATCCCACGACCCGCCGGGGGTCTTAGATGCTCAATAGTTCCATGTATTATCTAATATTAAGAAAGGAGAATAGCTATGAAACAAGATCCATGCTGGAGAAAGGGGTAAATGGAATGATGGAGTTGCTCTCGGGGAGTAGATTGTTTGTTATACTGAATCTACTAGGGCCGGTGGGTGAGGAGAGAGATTATGATAGTTTCTAAGGGAGGAGATGGAGAGAATTTGGGATGGTGTTGGCTGGAGAAGCATGGAGAGGTGATGATGAGATGGGGGGAGGAGAATGTATGGTTGGAGGTCAGCGTGGTAGAAGGAATCCTTTAGAAGAGATGTTGCTGCTGAGGGTCTGCAGTTCGTGCTCCGATCCCTGGAGTGGGAAAAGACAGAACAGGGAATGGAAATTAACCCATACATAGACTGATATAATGACAGGAAAGCTTCTGAAAGCCAAAAAAAAAAGGGGTGAAAAGATGCCCATCTGCTTTCTTACAGCAGTTCGTACCTTGTTAGGTATGCACTAATTCACTGATAGGCTAGGATCGGATTTCGAGATAGCATGTTTTATATGGTTAAGGTATAAGTTTACCATCTGGGAAGCAATTTCTCCATGTTCGGAGTATACTTGGAAAATTAAAGGTCCTTGGTATTGGTGGTTGGTAAGGTGAAGATATCTGGATATTTCAGGATTTGACGCTTATGAGTTTTTGTATGTGCGAGACCGAGAGGGAGGGTGGTTGCTTATGAGTAGAGAATAGGAGGAGGTGACGGCTAAGTGAATGTTGATAGTTGATGGAAAGGGAGGAGGAATGAGAAGTGAGAGCCAAGAAAGAGAAGAGGGGATAGATGATGGATGGGAGGATAAGTATATATGTGAGAGATGCTTCTATCGAGGCAGGAAAGAAAGATATATAATTAGGTTGGAGGAGAGGAAGATAGCTATTTAGAGGAAAGTTGAGAGAAAATGATAGAGGACTGGGTGAGAATGATTTGATTTAATATGAAGAAATGTTGAAAGGGCTGCTTGGTGGTAATCGTAGAGCGGGAGTTGCTGAGTGGGAGTCATGAAACGGAAGTTATGAGGCGGGAGTCGTTGAGCTGAATTCTTGAATAGGAACTTATATGAGAAGGAGTTCTAAAGCAGCAGCGGAGTCAAATAACGGCAGAGAGTAGATGAGGTTGAAGGTAAGTCATGAGGGTTGGAGCAAGAAATAAAGGGTAAGGTAAGGCAGACAAACTAGAAATCAGTATCAACATGCATCAGTACGAACTTCAAACCTATCACCAAGTTTCCCTCGCCAAGTGAAAAGCTATACTGTAGTTCAAACGGATCAAAATAGGCTATTCGTGTTTGCATGAGCAAGGTACACATGCATAGCCTTGCATATCAAGCAGACTTTACAGGTCCCATTTGATCCCCCCCTATGCACACAGCCGAGCAAACGCAACCCATTGATCCTCCTCTCTTACATGAATGCGATATGTCATTTATCTATAGACATAAGTAAGTCATTCACCCCAAAGTTTATTGAAACCTTTACATTACCTTCCCTCTCCATCAAAGTACACAGCAAACTCATAATCCCAAACATTCAACCCAATACCAACCCACACCCAAACCCATACAAAATGTCCAGCTCTCAGCCCTCCATCTTAAATCCACAACCACAACCACAGCCACACCTACAAGCTCAACTCCTTCCCACATCTAGAACATCAATCATCCTCCAAGTAGGCGAACGCCGCTTCACCACCACCCGCGAAACACTCACAGAGGAAAGCCCATTCTTCATAGCATTTCTCTCCGGTCATTTTACCGACACTCTAGCCGACGGATCGTATTTCATCGACGCTGATCCCGACTTGTTCTCTCATATCCTGCGCTACTTGCGACGTGGTGTTCTTCCCCTCTTCTACGATAATGCCAAGGGTCACGATCACGCATTATACACTGCGCTGTTGGAGGAGGCGAGGCATTTCCAGATCTCGCGGTTGGAGGAATGGTTGGACAAGAAAGAATATCTGCAGGTGGTGAAGACTCGTTGTTCAGTGGAAGAATTGGAGGGAATGCACTGGTCCGATGTGAGGAGTTCGGATGAAACGGGAGAATACTCTTCGAGATGGCACACGAACCGCATATATCTCTGCCCACGCAGAATAAATGTTCATAAAGGAAATCCGCTAGCATGCGGGAGGCAGTGCGAAAAAGCGCGGGAGAGTATAGGGTATGAATATGAGGAGGAGGAGGTGCTGAAGACACTAGTTTTTCGAAAGAAGATTATTATTGATCATCAAGCATGTGTGGAGAGAAGAGGTGGTGATGACGATCAGTGAAGCAGTGCGGCGGAGAAGAATGAGCAGTTAGACTAGTAGCTGCAAGGATAAAGGTTCTTGACGCTGGATTAGCCAAATACTATTGTACAATTAGATGGATGGAAATACTTCACTGATATTCTCGGTGCCACTAATTGTTCGCAGACTCCGAAGGAGAGCAGAAAAGGGAAAGAAAGAAAGAACAATGTACACATGTTTCTTTCCTTACTCACGATCTCTATATGATATGATCAAACTGTATTTCCATCCAATCAATCAAACTAGCCAGTCTCTATTTCACGGATTCGCATTTAGTCAATCCCACCTTTCATCAGCCACCTCTCCCTAGCACCTCTTCCGTCGCCATCTAACTTCAAAACCGAAAAAACGCCATGTCTCCTTTCCCATTCCTATGAATACCCTAGCATCCAGACCATAAGCATTAAATGAACCCAATTAGAAACAACACCAAGAGAGACCTGACCCCAAGCCATGTATGCATATGGATATCTACGCCATGATTTCCCAGCCCGTCCAAAAGCTATTTCCGATTTCCCTGTCCCGGTATATGTACTCCTTTGAATCGACCCATCATGTCCTACCGTATTGAATCATTCTATTCCGCGATTCGTCATACGGTGAGATGAGGGTCCCTTTCCTCTTCCTCTACCAGGCATCTATCATGCTAACGATTGAATAACATAAAACAGCAAAAAGGCCTGTTCATTCAACACCTGACTCTTCGACGCCAAAGTAACATTATGATCATTAAATTTGAACCACTGGTTTCCAACACGCGAGTATGATACGTAATGGCCTTCACACATATACCATTAGTAAGTCATTCCACGTCTGACAGGCAAGGGGAAGGACTTACCAGTCTCTAAATTCCCAACGTGGACGACAACGCTTTGTAAATCATAGGTACATGAACGTGCCAACTCAAAGTTATTCTTGGTATCTGTGCTACGTGCTCGATTCGTGTAAGGTAACATGTGCAATTGAAGGGGGAAGGTGACTTTGGTGTCAATTTTTGAGGCTGGGCCTTTCATTTCTTGTTTGAAGCGCTGAAGAGTCTATTAGCCATGTGGACCGGCGGATGTGAGCAGGGAGTAACCATACCTTCAGTTGAATGCATAGGACATTGGGCAAACTCTTAATACTAAGCTGTTTCTTCGCCTCCTGAGTATCACATTGATGACAAGTATATTCGCACCGTTCAGCTCGAATGTATTCTTCGTCTAAACAGCGTTGCAAGCTTATTGTTGCATTTTTGTCTTTCAGTTTGCTCTTCTTCTGAATAACATCGAGACCCAAACTTAGGTCTAAGAATGATTCCACAGATGTGTTGATATCTCCGCAATTTTGACATGTGATAGTGCTTTGGAGTTTGCCGTAAAATGTTTGATGAACAATACATTTGCAGCCCTGGTCCTGTTTTGAGCGTTTAGGATTAGGGCTTTCTTCTTGATCACTAAGTCTTCCGCCGCCGTTGATTTCATGTAACTCCTCAGTAAGGAATTGGAAGAACTCATGGGCATCCTGCTCCTTATTGCTCGCTAACTCTTCGTATGCCTTTCTTTTGGAAAGCCAGAAACTAGCGAGAATATTTGAAGCAGAATATCCTGTAGTGGTTTCATTTGAATAAAATTCCTGAAACATGTCATCCATAGCGCAGCTCATACAATTCTTCTGTTGGCACTTATCACTTTGATGTCCATCTCCAAGGTAGAAGTTCCGCAGTAGAGGGTTGTGTACGAAGCATTGAAGAATGACGTTCATATAGCAAGTCGCCCCCATGTTATAAATACCTCGAACTCCACTCGCACGACATGGTGCCTCCACTGTATTTAAGGAGATGAACCTCGGGTCTTCCTTGGCTGTATCTGTAAACATGTCATCGTGTTTGCGTTTTCGACCTGTTGATGGAGTCCAATCAGTTCAGCTGCATTTAAAACAGCAATAGCAGACAAGGTAGTAAACAATGGGCTTGGGGTAGAGCAAAACATGTGTCGCGAAGGTTCAATGGAGTGTGCAAATAGCCTCTAGAGACTCGATGGTGGCGAGGGTATTGCATAAACAGAACAATCAAGAGCCACTTACTCGAGAATGACCCAGTCCCGATCTTCCGTACCCTCAATTCCTCCAATGTAGGGTCCCAAACGAAATCTTTGCACATTTGACAGAACAGCGCACCCGTCCTCGATTCAACATCTAACGGCGCGTCAGTCAGCAGAAGTGCGATGTACGTATCGCCGGCAGAGCCCTACAGAATCTATGCGAGGTCTCTTGACCATGTTTTATACGGTCTTGTGCCGTAGTCGTTGTTGTACATTGCAGGCATAAGTAATTTGGCGTAAGAGATGTGAGGGGTTGCCCTTTCGGCGTCTTCGAAGTCTGAGGCACAATTGGAGTATTATCCAGGACGACTCTAAGACAATTCTTATAATAGGTGATTGTATTGACCATACGGTCATTGTTCCCAGGGGTCAGGAAGATCTGGATATGATCTGATGGACAAATTGTTAGTAATTGATGGGAAGGCTGAGAAATCGACCAAGAGGTGCTGTGGAAACTTACGACAACCATATTTTGGTACGCCTGGCTGTGGTGATTTGATCTTTACAAGCTTCGGTGAAGCTGGAGTTACTGGTCTAGATGTCGACATTCTGAAGATTCGCAGATCTCCCGCAGTTGCGACAAATAGATAAAGTAATTCGGTGATGGAATTTCTTGAGATTCTGAATTGATCTCACTCAAGCTTTGGTGCTCACAGACATTCAGGTGGCTAAACTTACTGAACTGAAAGCACCAAAGCCTTGCGGAATTCGCTGGGCGGTGAAGCGGCAGAATATGAGGCTAGTTAGTCTGCTTCTCCCCTATTATTATCTCGTTCTTGTGGTTGTTTGTAGCCAGATGCTGTGCGGCCGGGATATGTTCTGGCGCTTGAATTCGAAATTCGTGGGCGCTCACGATGCTCTTCAAACTAGTATGCGAATGTAAGGAACCGAAAAGGCACTGAAAATATCACAATCATCATGAGTCTGACCTCCTGAAAATATGAAACTTTTCTTGTCGTGTTCTGTTTCAATCAGCTGATATGTTGAAAGAAAGCTGCAAGCCTCGGCTTATCGGCCTTTTCCACCTGAAGTAAACGAAGGAAGCTCTTCTAGGAAGTTCTTTTCTTCATAACGTTAACATAATCACACACATATATATGAGAATTCCTAGAATTCAACTTAGAAGAATGGCAACCCAGTTAGTGCCTCTGCCAGAAGTCGAGCGACTTAGTCCGAACGTTATCCGAATCTTAGGAGGAAATCCAGGGAAGGTAAGCTGGATAGGCAGCCCCTCTTCTCACGAGCGTTGTTTAGCTGATAATGGGTAGTTCACGTTGCAAGGTTCAATCTGCACTTTTGTAAAGTTCTGAAAGTGGTAGTACCTAACTGTATATAGGAACGAATACTTACGTCGTTGGAAAAGGTGATAAGCGATTGTTGATTGACACTGGGGAAGGTAGAGAATCTTGGATAAAGACATTAAAGGAGACGTTGCAAAAGGAGAAAGCTACAATCAGTTCCTGCGTCATAACACACTGGTGAGCTACCCCTGGTCTACACAGCTCGCGACTCCACTCATCTAGTATCCAGGCATCATGATCACGTTGGTGGAATCAAGCACTTGCTGGAGCATTCACCAGAAACCAGCATCTACAAGAATACACCAGATGACGGACAGCTGGACATCATAGATGGACAGGAATTTAAGACAGATGGAGCAACTCTCCGTGCTATCCACTCCCCAGGGCATACGAAAGACCATATGACGCTAATCCTCGAAGAAGAGGATGCCATGTTTACCGGTGATAATGTACTCGGTCATGGCACAGCTGTGTTTGAAGATCTAACAACATATCTGGGCAGCCTTGACAGAATGAAAGGTCTTTTCCGTGGAAAAGCATATCCTGGCCATGGTGCAGTCATCGAACACGGGCCTGCCAAAATCGAGGAGTATATCAAACACCGCAAGGAAAGAGAATCGCAAGTAATCCAAGTGTTGAAGTCTGCGAAGGCAAGACCAGGAGTTTTAATATCTAGCGACGAAGAGGCTGATGATTGGACATCCATGGAGATAGTGAAGATCATATATGTGGATGTACCAGAGAGCCTTCACATACCCGCAAATGGTGGTGTTTTACAGATTCTGCACAAGCTAGAGGGTGATGGAAAGATTATCCAAAAGCAGGATCGATGGAGGATAAAGGCGCGAGCCGCTCTTTGATTTCTGTTTCTATTCAGTTTCATTGGTGTTGGGTAGCATGTCTCTATGTTGATAAACAATGTAAGACTTGATGTAAATCACTAGCTGCTCTCCTCTGATTTTCTCCATTTCCAATGTTCGCACTCATAATTAGCGTAGCAGTAAAACTCGTTGCTCAAACCCTTGGAATGCACTGGGAGATATGTTGTTGTAGCGATGCCTTGACTGAATGACCGTATCAGTATCATCTGCACTTACACTGAATCTTGACGGGAAATGACTTACGGACGATACACCCTATTTACAATATCACCTACCCTCTCTCCCGTACAGACAATGAGCCTCGACTCTGGCATACCATTCTCATCCCGATTTACCTGACCCCAAGATTTGAAAAGCCACCTTACCGTAAGAGCAGCTACAAACTTCAGTAAAGATCCACTAATAGTGATATCATACCAAATAGACAGCTTTCTTACCTTTCGTCTGGCAATCTTCGTTCAAGAACGGTGGATCACAAACTACACGATCTACCGTGCCCTTCAAATGTGCTGCAAACTTTGAGCGCCAAGTTGCTTCCCCGGAATCCGTTCGTGTTAACTTACGTGGAAGTTTCAACGGGTCATTGTAATTGTAAAATGTGAATTCTGGGAACAGTTCAAATCTTCTATCAAACTCTAGAAGATGGACTTTCGGCCTCTTTTCCACCTCAATCTCTTTCTAGTCGCAGGCGATTAGTATCCTCTGAGTTTTGGCACGCCGCCAAATTGAGAAAAAAAACTTACGAGAAGATTTTTGACTTGTACAAACACACTCGGAGCTGAAACTACAGCTATGACCGTCTCGGCATCAGCACCACGAAGCAGTTCTTGTGCAAGAAGTGTTGCTGTCTCGTTCGAATACTAAACCATAAATTGAGCATGTAACCTCAGGTGACAATCGTGAGCGTAAATAAGTGAGTTTGCTGACCCAAAATTGCGATTCTTGCCACTATGTGAAGCAATCAAATTAGCAAAATATTCTAAGATCGTAGGTATTCCACGTCCGTGAGAGTTTGTAAATGCAGATGTAGACTTCATTGACACTTTCAAGTAGAAACACCAAAAGGCTTTGAACGTAGCATGCAGCTTACATCTTCAGCAAAAGCTTCCATAGATAGAGGTGCATCGGCTTGCTCCTCCGCTTTTCGCTTCAATTCCTCGAATCTCTGCTGTTGAGCATCACGATCCGCATAAAATTCTTTAAGGGCATCCAAAGTCGAGCCTGAGAGAACACTGAATCATCAATGTCAGCAGTCGGTTCGTTTTCGAATTACCTCAAAACTTACGGCATATCATCATCTTCAATATTATCCATAGTGGGAAGTTGTCACTTGATGATGTTGAGTCTTTAAAAAAAATTGATATTTGTGATATCCGGGGGTAATTTTAGCCGAGGAGGCCTAAAAGATTTGCATGACTTTAGACCATGAAGATATCTACCTCGAAACCAAGCTCTACGCTACGAGCATATCAAACATATCTTTTAAGCCCACCAGCTTGTTAGAGTCACACCGATGCAAGTTTCAAACCGATTTTAGACATATGTACAATTCTGGCTTCTACTAAGAATACATGTCATGATCCAATCCATACATTTATTGGTCGTCAATGACATGCAAATATTTCTTCTCCTCCCTTTTCTCACGCTCTGTCGCCGGGGGTAGATCATAAAATGCAGAACTTCGGTACCCTTGCTGCACTGAAGGTTAAATCGCGTCAAAGGATCAAAGGTGAGAGGGGTACATACCAAATAGTGGAAAGTAAGGCTGCTAATTTCAGCTGGCTCAATTCCAAGATCTTTGAAGGTCTTTGCTCTTGGGTCAATCTTCTGATCAATGAATTCTCGCTCAACCTCATCAGCAGATAAAACGGGCCACCAAAGTGCTTTGTTAAGAATGTTGGCCGCCGGTTTGAGGATCGCTTTGGGTAGATTGATGTGTCGGCGGTGCTTGATGGTTTCCTTGTCTACCAATTCAGCAATCTCTGCTGTAGAGTAGTTCTTGGGTCCATAAAGCTCGTAAGTTTGTTGCGCTGTGTTGTCGTCTTGAAGCATAACCTCAAGAGCTTGTCCAACATCGATTACCTAAACAACAATTTAGCGATATGAGAAGAGTGTAAGGAATCTAGATCGTACATGAACTGGCCAGTAACGTTCCTGCATGTGGTTGGATGTGAAGACGTTTGTAATTCCGGCGAGCTTATGGAGTAAGCGGTCCTCAAAACCGAACATGGGCGCAGGTCTAACAATCGTGGTCTCTGGGAAGATGTTGCGTGCAACTTGTTCACCTCTAGCCTGGGAGGTAATGTTAGGAGACAGCAGTGTGACCAGTTTGATCATGATTATATACCTTGGTTCTAAAGAATTCTGATGGTGATTTGAGATCCGCATTGTAAGAGGAGACGTGAATGAATCGGT
This sequence comes from Clarireedia paspali, assembly GCA_026225955.1. Taxonomy (NCBI): domain Eukaryota; kingdom Fungi; phylum Ascomycota; class Leotiomycetes; order Helotiales; family Rutstroemiaceae; genus Clarireedia; species Clarireedia paspali. The sequence goes on along the minus strand of JANGZZ010000242.1, from coordinate 30,701 downwards.
CAACGTCGTATTTAGCAACGGCTTCAGCTATTCTCTCTACTCCCTCAACATGGACATCCTCTAAATCAAAGTTCCTAACATCTGTAAGTTCTGTGTTCTTGCCGGGTTATGGTTGAAGCATACTTGGTAGGATACATGCGCCCGACGAGGTTATATACAACATCCGAGTGTCTTACGCTTTCCTCCAGAGATTCTGTATTTCTCAGGTCATATTCCTATACCAGAAATTAGCCCATATGCCATCCAATCTATCGCCCAAACCACATACCATGAATATAACTCTTCCCAGATCACCCGTAATTTTCAAATGTCGCTTGGCCATTTCCTCTCTGTACGGAACGATAACTGTGCATCCTTGCCTTGCTATGCCATACGTCTCGTCAGCCCAGTAAAAGTACAGTACTAGTAGAAAGTTCCAGTACCAAGTCTGTTCACGATATAACGTCCGAGAAATCCAGTTGCACCAAAGACCGTCACAGTGTGTCCTACAGCGTCATATTAAGTAATTGTCGACAGCGATTCTGACACTATTTACCTCCGAGAGCAGATCTATTGCACACGAACATTAGTCTTGCGTCAATTGAAATATTTCTCCATGCTCACCTGCCACCTTGGGTACGGATGATAGGCTTTCCCGTCCTTGTTATGGTGATGTCGGATATCCTCCTACTGAATGGCACATTTCCGAAGCTTCGGTTCGCTCGCATGGCAGTCCGAAGACTGTTTAAAGTCGATGGACTGCAGGATTTCTGCATCTTCGCGACTGGGTACAAATCAATTGAAACGCAGACGCAGATGCGGGCTTTGACGCAAGTACTTTATGCCACTTGATATTGAAGGTTGTAGATTGAGCTTGCGGAGTCGAGCCGCGGGCAGTGCTAGTCTATCTTAGGCTTAGCGGTACCTTGCGAAGCTCTCTCGTTGCCTCGTCTTGAACATATCAAATGTCCAACCAAAGTTGTGTGAAATTCGTACCTTTCACGAAAGATAATAATATTCTGAAACGATACAATAACTGAAACCGTATATTAGAAATTCAGACGTGGTCAATTACAAAAGAAGTACAAGGAAGCGATTCAAAAAAACCACATATTCATCATGAATGTCGACACAATTCCCGACTTTCTCGCCGAGCAACGTGATGCTGCGCCGGCGGACCTTCAGCATCTCTTCATATCTTTCGAAGACCTATGGGAGAGGAAGCTGTGGCATCAGTTGACAGATACTCTCATCGAGTTCTTCAATCACAAAGAAAGCGCCCCCCAACGATTACCTTTCTACAAGACTTTCATCCTTACATTCGCCGACAAGATCAACCAGCTCAAGCTTGTAACTCTTGCTTTGAGTGCTGCCTCACAATGTAGAGGTAAGAAATAAATAAGCTGCATATATTTGGGAGATAACTAACAAGCACCAGATAGCAACGAGCGCTTGTCATTCCTGGAAGCAGTCGCAAACAAAGTCAACAACCCTAACTCCCAAGATGCTTACGTCTACGCAACCGTAGCTGTTGCCACAGTTAAGCTGGAACTGCAAGATTTGGATGGAGCGAGGAAAGATCTAGATAAGTCAGAGAAGATACTAGATAGGTTTGATTCGGTGGAGACAATCGTACATGCGGCTTTCTACAGAGTCAACGCAGAATACTACCAGGTTTGTATACCAGAAACCTCAAACAAAGCAGTTACTGATAATGTCTTTAGTCTAAACTTGAATTCGCCTCATATTACAAAAACGCCTTACTATACCTCGCATGTATCGATCTTAAAGACCTCACCCCATCCGAGCGCAGAAGCCGTGCCTACGACCTCAGTATTGCCGCCCTTGTCTCTGACACAATCTACAACTTTGGTGAACTTCTTCTGCACCCAATCCTCGATTCCCTCGTAAAAGATGATGCCTGGCTTCGAGATCTTCTCTTCGCCTTTAACCGCGGCGATCTCGGAGCGTATGATGTTCTCGCCGGCCACATCGCCTCCAACCCACTCCTCTCCCAACACCGCGACGGCCTCAAACAAAAGATCTACCTCGCTGCTCTCACCGAAACCGTCTTCCGCCGACCACCTCACGACCGTACCATGACCTTCCGTACCATCTCCGAAGAAACCAAAGTCCGACCCGATGAAATTGAACATTTGATCATGAAGGCATTGAGCTTAGGTTTATTGCGAGGAACAATCGATCAGGTAGATGAGATTGCGCGGATCAACTGGGTACAACCTAAGGTATTGGATATGACACAGATCGACAATATGCGCACACGATTACAGGAATGGGACTCGAGCGTGAATTCGCTGGGTAACTGGATTGAGTCGAAGGGGCAGGACGTTTGGGCAGCATGATTGACGGTAGGGTGGATGATTAGAAGAAAGGAAGAAAGTCACAGAAAGATGCCTTGGGGAGTTCGCATTACCTCGGATTGTAAAAATAGACACCTTAGTCCTGGCATTGCATCACAATGCATGACAGGATAAGAGATGAAATGAGTGGAGCAAAGACGTCGCATTCGCGATCAATGATGATGAGGAATGAAATCATATGAATGGCTATGCATCTATAACTCTCTGCCAATTCTCAGTCATAAAGGCATGAACTGTGCCGCACCTACTCCCATTTGATGTCCACATCTAGCACTAAACGTCTATTCAACTTCCCACGCGATTTCTAAGCACGTAGACCCGTATGACACGACAAATAAGCATATCTAGGTTAATTCGCTATATTCTAAAAGACCACAAATCACCGCAACCGTATCTACATCCCACCACCACCAAGCCTCCAAACCCCTCTACCCCTCTACCCCACCTCAATCCTACCTCTTCCCCCCCTCCACCCCCGGCCTCCCCAACAAAAGCACACCCCCCACAACCCACGCCGGCCACCAAACACACCAAACCACCACCTGTGTGCTCATCCCCCAAACATCCCAGCCGAAAGCGGCCTCCTTCAGCACCTCGCCCACGCCCACTCCCCACCACGTTGCGCCCGCAAGCAAAACCGTGCTCGGCGCTACGGTTTGCAGGAGCAAACTCAGGATGGTGGAGGTGTAGAAGCGGTGGCCGAGTGGGCGGATGTAGGTTAGTGGGACGGAGAACAGGCCGATGAGGAAGGCGAGGGAGAAGTTCAGGGTGGCGAGCGTGGAGAGGTACATGCCGAGGAGGAGGAGGGAGACGGATTGCGTGAGGTGGAGTTGTGGGAGGGAGGGGGGGTGGTGGGAGTGGATGAGGGTGGAGAGGAGAGGGGGGAGAAGCAGTTGGAGGAGGGTGAAGAGGAGAAATGTTGGGGGGAGGAGCTGTGTAGGTGTTAGTTTGTGGTGGGTTTTGTATTTTGGGTCTTGACTGGGGAGAAAGAGATGAGGGGTGGGGAGGGAAGGAAAGGGAGAATACTTACAGCTTGAGATGTATGGTTAAAGATATAAAGCGGGATAAGACCAAGGAAATGACATCCAGCCACAATAGCCAATGGTAAAAACAGTTTCCGCTCTCGAACCTCCAGATCCTTTTGAGGCACAAGTGCTTTAGCCCCATTATTCTCTACCAACAATAACGGTTCCTTCTCCTTCTCCCCGCCGCTTTCCGTACCACGTGTCTTGGCTTTAGCTTCTTCCTCAGCAGTCGGCCAACCACTTTTAATCCAGAGGAAAATAGCCATGATAGTGAAATTCGTAGCAACCAACATCGCACTCGGAAGATAAGTGCCGATACTCACGAAGCGGTTGGCCTGCATAAGTAAATAGAAGAAGAAACTCTGATGAAGATGTTCAAGCAAGTTATTCAAACTCCTAAAGGTACTTTCGATAACTCTTCCCATGGCCATTTCATCTTGCCAGCCATCTCCAAACGGCTGAAGCGTGATGGCATCGACATGGTACGGAATAAAACTACTATGAGGACCGGATGCATGACCCAGTCCTTGGTTGATCATGCCGCGAAGCATGGTTTTCAGCCGATCTTGGTAGCTGTCGCTGTGTCGCCACATGCGTTGAAGGGAGACGCCGATGCCCATTTGGCCGCTGGCGATGGAGACAACGGTGTTGAAGAGGTCGAGGTTGGGAAGTTGGCCGTTGATCCCGTCGTATACTATATGCAGGGATTCGAAGCGGTGATCGAAGGGGTAGTCGATAACTACAGCTCCTTGGAGTGCACCGCTTTTGACGGGTAATGAGTCGACGGCGGGTGATTGGTGGGTGTCATGGTATGCATCAACCCAAGCTTGAGGGCCGGCTTTGCTGTCTGCTGTTACTAGGAATATGATGTCCTTAGACCAGAGCGACCATCCTGCATAAATGTTAATCCAAGCTGTATCTACTGAGTGACAAAGAAGTTTTAACCCACGGTGAAAGTATCTCGCCAGTGTAAGGACAAGCGCAACACCACTACGATTCAAATCACCTTCCGTATTCCTCCAAGCCCCCACCAGCACAATTGCTTCCGTAGCATCACCCCTCGGTGCATGCAATATCGCATAAACATTTTGTCCCTTGTACACCTCCCCCGCCGACCTATATTCGTAATTTTGTCTCGCAACTTTCAGTCCCGATGCTTTGAAGAACTCCTCAAGCTTGTCATTCACTCTAAAGTCAAGTATCAGTCTCTCTCTTTCTCTGCGCAATTACATAGCAACATTCAGCGCACATACTCAATATTGCTGCTATTGCCCAGCATATCCACTTCCCGTTTATATCCTCGAAATACATTCTGGTCACTTCCAGCGAAATAGGTATGGACCTGGCCCGGCAATAGAGCGTTCTCTGAGACATAGGTTTTGCGGGAATAATCGTTCAATGGGAGGACCAGTAACCAGGCGACGCCTATTACTATACACAGGAACGAAAGGAAAGGTGGTAGTTTGCGGATTGGCGCATGGCGCAGGAGGGTTCCCTGGGCTGAGTACTTGTTAGTCGTATGGTATTTTAGGATTCAGTATTGGCTTACATAGCAATGCCATGGTAGGTGTCTCATCAGTCGGAGAGCGCGAATTGAAGCATTGGAGGTCCAAGGCTTAAGTTGCATTTCAGCCTTGTGGGAGGTGCGAGGCGAAGGCGGAGATGACACGAGGTCATGAGTTGACGCGACGCATTTCGCTTCGCTTTCATTTACGCTTATACATCTACAGTACAGAAGTAGAAGGATATAAATTCACCTTGAGTGTACTATTCTTTTTTACTAAAGAGTTAAAAGTCTCATAAATTGATCTTTGTAATCTTACTACAGGTTAGGACTATCCTTTGAGTGCTACAGACGGTTTCCCATAGTTCTAGTGAGACCGCGAATTTCGGCACTCAGGGGATATCATATAACTACGAGTAAGAGGCTTGAGCTACACATCTCTAACTTCAACCAAGACACCATCTCCATCTCCATTCTTCACACAAGCTATCAGCTTCTTCTTGCTCACTGCAAGTGCATAGGCAAGAGCATTTTCACAGAAACACTTCACCAATCCCCCATCAAAATCCCCAACCTTCACACCATTATCTCCTCCGCTCACAATAACACGGTCATTCAAAGCAAGTACCGAGACAATCCCACCACTATGAGCAGAGATCCTATTCAGCAAAGCGACGTCCCATACAGACCAAATACATACACAACCGTCTGCGCTCGCTGATACAAGTCGTTCTCCATGCAAAATTAGAATCCCTACTAACTGGGTATGCGATTCAAGAATATGTGTACATGCACTATCATGTCCTATCTTAGTAAAAATTCGATTTAAAAGACAAAGAGGAAGACTTCGAAGTTGCACCCTGATATTAAGTCCCAGACACGGATCGTACCATCAGTACTCCAGTAGCCAGAAAACTCCCATCAAAAACCACTGAATGGACTGGTCTGGAGTGACCTTTAAGCACTGCAAGACATCGTCCGTCTTCAACAGACCATACACGAGCTGTGGTGTCAAGAGAGTCTGAAATGAGGGGTTTGCTGTCGCTATGAATAGCCGAACAACGCACACCTTTCTCATGGCCTGCAAAGATACGGATGCAACGACCTGTACTAAGATCCCCTTGTCGAGGTGTATTATCTTTCGAGGCCGTGATAACAGTGGAGTGAGTTATCATCTAGCAGATGTATTGCTCGAATAGCTGCAGTGTGGTCCTCGAAGGTAGTTTGGCGTACTCTATAATATTATAAGTCTCTATATTTCAGGTGATAGTGAGGTAAGGTTATACCCTGTGATGATATCCCATATTTGAAGGCGGCTAGTGACATCCCCAGAGGCTATGTAGGTCTTTGAGGCAGCTAATGCCCATATTCCCGCTGCTCTTTATCGGCAAAATTGACGATGTATATGTGACCATAAGCCTGAGATATGATGATATGATTGCTCTAAGCACCACTTGGGTAACAAGAGCATGGCTTAAAGTAACCTGTTCCATGTTGTTCGCGCAGCTGGGTCTTTGATATCAGATATATGTTTATTTGTATAGCAGATCGAGGTTGTGTGATGCTTCATCGACTGTGATTTCTTTCTGCCTAAAATTATTGAGGTGGGAAAATCAACGCGACAACTGTTGGAACTTATTCAATGTGTTGTAGGGTACTTCCAAAGTCTGTTCTTGGTAATTTGAAGCAACATCCCATGGCTCTAATAATGCACAATTCGATGCCAAACAGGTTAAATACATTATATACCACTGAAAACTAATTATACTTCCTTCATCTCAAGGCCCCAATCGCTGTGCACTGGGTGCAAATCCGAGCGCAATATTCGTGTCTGCGGGAATGATAGGGTTGTTGCTTGTAGGCAGGACTCCATAGCGTCCGTAGGTCTTTTGGTCGACTGATACGTAATGTGGTAATCGGCCAAGGAGATTCATCTTTCCTTCTATCCATCTAAGGATCTTCTCCGGTGGTGCAAGGAATCTGAGGTAGCCCAATCCCCCTACGACTATTAGCTATATACCATAGGCTGGAACTGGATGGATACCTACATCCATAACCGAAAGCCAGCCCGCAAACATGGCCTAGGAAACTTGTATGAGGGACCAGAAATGAGATAAAAAAAACAAGGATCAGTGGACTCGTCCACGTAGGGATTTGGACCGTGCCGATGGTGAAATTTGGATTCGTCTTGTATGTCTTTATGGCTTCCATGGCCAACAATGTGAACACCCAAATGCTATATTCTCTGTTAGCATGGCTGCTAAATTGCTTTCGTAATGTAGCTTCCATACCTAGCTCCAAGAACGCCTGTGTTCAAATGGAAAATCCCTCGCTCGATGAATGTGTACAACAGTGCCGGAATCGTCGAGAGAGCTATGATACCATTAGCAAAGCCCCTCACATCTCCATGACAGCTTCATAACCTACGGCCCATGAATAAAGCTAGGGAAGTCAAAGTCCCATGTTCCGCCTCGAATCTCTCCAGTAACGGCGTCACTGCAAAGACGTTCATTATCATATGGATAAATCCTGTGTGTATCAACGGGAACGTATTTGTGCGATACACTATAGGTAAGAGTAAGATATTAGCCATAGAGTCCTAAGCATTTGAATTCGAGATGATTTATTTACTTGTGCTCAGCCCAATCTCATTCGGATACAAAGCTCCCCATTGCTGCACATCCCAAACTTTCTGTATGCTAACAATCCAGAGCAATACCATAACACCAATGATGCATCTTGTGAATAGTGGCAGACGGAGTATGTAAGATCGCAGTCGGGTAGCGCCGAATTGAGGTAGAGTAACCACAGGCATCGTAGACGATGGCAGGCTTCGACGGTTAAGGATTCAGGTTCTTGCTGAGAGGAGCCTGGGCATGTAACGTTCGTGACCACTAATGCAACTTTTGAGCAGTGGCCTGCAGCATCGTTGTATTTTTTGGAGGATGCGCAAGGTGTTGATTGTTGAGAGATCAGAATTCCTAGGTTCTATGTCCGGCACTTTTTTCGCTACTGCAAAGCTGGTATAAAGTACTGTACACATCTTCAGCCAAGAAAAGTAAGGCGGATCTGCCACATTTATACTGTAGAATTCCTCAAATGATATCAACGTTCAAACAACTTCACAAGTACGAAGACATTTGGATCTTCAAGAGGGATTATAGATTACAAGGACCTTTCATTAAGAGAATCGTACTATTCTGGCTTTGATAGGAAACACTGTAATTAAGGTGGTGTAACTATAGTAAATTAGTGATTGGTGAATAGGTGTTGATGCTTCTCGTCTCATCAAATTTAGATGTATAACATTATCTGAATATAGTAATCTGGACACGTAGGAAAGCACACTATCTATATTCTTCTTTTTGTACTTCTATGCCTCAAAATCGATTGACGATTGTTTGTACAGGACATGGACATTGAGTAGTGATATCTCCAAGGAGGATGAAAATAGCTGAAGAAATCGAAGACATTGTATCTTACATCGATAGCACTCTTCCACCAGTGGATGTACTACCTATCCGACCAACTCCCAAACTTCAATAACTTATTCGACTAAAACATTTAAGTTACTTTTGAGATCTCTACTCTAGCAAGTATATATACGAGCTCTTAGTAATTAAATTGTATACAGATTATATAAATTTTTCAATATCCAGATTGTACTTAAACAATTAGTTGTACTTAAACAATCATATATCTAAATTTTCAATGTCCAGATTGCACTTGAACAATCAGAAATCCGAGTTGGTATCAACCAAAATCAGGATATGTCATTGGTCACGTGCACATAAAGAGTTCAACTCATTTCGTTCATACTCATCTTCATATTCTAGGGGAATTCATACAGTTTTGACATAAGAAAATGCGCTTAATGTACGACTGTAAATGGAAAAAGCATTAACTAACAAGGCCCACTGTCATGAGGAACAAAATACAGTAGTGGGCCAACAATCCTTTCAACACCATTCATCCACACCCATGATATCAATTCATTTAGAATTCTCGCCAGATCCTCAAAACTGCCGCATGATATCAATTCAGTTGGAGTTCTTGCTTTGAGACGCCATTTTGTTAAGCGCACTTCCCGCCTTGAACCATTCTATTTGAGGAGCGTTGAAGGTGTGAGCAAGCTTGATGTCGAAGGCTTCGCCGTTCTTGGGGTGAACTCTGAGCGTGATTGGTTTTCCAACTTCAAGTTCAGTGCACAGGACGTCGACCTACGGAGAACAAATTAGAGCTAGTACATAAACGCAGTAATGGAAATCTTACCTTGTCATCTGGTTGAATCTTGTCATAATCCTCTGGGTTGATGAAAGTGAGAGGAAGCATGCCTTGCTTTTTCAAGTTGGTTTCGTGAATGCGAGCAAATGATCTGGTGATGATAGCAAGACCTCCAAGATGTCTAGGTTCCAGAGCAGCGTGTTCTCTAGAAGAACCTTCTCCGTAGTTCCAGTCTCCAATAACGACTTGTTCCGAGTGTTAGCAATTATTGCGTATTTGAGAGGGAGAATGACTTACCCCACTTGATACCCTTCTTCTTGTAGTCCCTAGCGGTTGCAGGAACAGCATCCCACTCACCAGTGGTGAAGTTCTTGACCTTGTTGGCCTCGCCGTTGGCAGAGTTGATAGCACCAATCAACATGTTGTTAGAGATGTTATCCAAGTGACCGCGGTACTTCAACCATGGACCAGCCATAGAGATGTGGTCGGTGGTGGTTTTTCCTTGTGCTTTGATCAAGATAGGTAGGTCTAAAGCATCCTTTCCATCCCATGGTTGGAAAGGCTCAAGAAGCTGGAGACGATCACTGCTTGGTGAGACTGCAACATTGACAGAAGCACGATCCTCTGGAGGGGGTTGGTAGGTGTCTTGTCCAGGATCATATCCTCTTGATGGCAATCCAGCTCCAGTTGGTGGTTTCAACATGAATTCGTTTCCATCCTTGTCCTTCAGCTTATCGGTAAGAGGGTTGAAGTGAAGGTTGCCTGCAATGGACAATGCAACAACCAAGTCCGGTGATGTAACGAATGAGTGGGTGGCAGGGTTAGCATCATTGCGTCCGGTGAAATTTCGATTGTAAGATGACAGGATCGAGTTTTTCTCGCCTTTCTTCACATCTGAACGCGCCCACTGGCCAATGCAAGCTTTTTGTCAAAAATAGTTAGCATGTGATGAAGAGGGGAAGGGGGGGAGGCGGAGAGATTGGCTACGTACGACCTAAAAATTGAAGAGAAGTATTAGTAATCGTTGTACGATAAGCGAATAATTAGCAAGGTAAACGAGTGCTCGATGAGGAAAAGCATCCAACGATTCCAGCAAGCATTGCGAGTTTTGAATGTTCGAAAGTCGCTAGTGCAACGAGGCTCAGTAGAGAGCTCATTGTGCCAAAGTCATTTGTACACCAGTGCCAACAACTCAGCGACCGTCAGAAGTTCTATCGGACAGCCAACGTCTACAATTTGAAATTGTCTCGCAAACGGTGTACAATCAAATAGCAGATTTTGATCCAAGACTTCTTGGAGCTAGGGCCTTACTCTGATTTGCACGGATGATTTCCCTGCGAATAACTAACATCGGATATGGAAAACGGGAAGATACATACCACAAGCGTTTGCAAGAACCATTCCTCCGAATTCCTCGAAGGTCTTCAATTGTCCATCACGTTCAATAGTGGCTCTAATTTGTTCAGAACCTGGGGTGACAGTGAAAAGAGACTTTGACTTGACACCATGTGCCATAGCATCCTCGGCGATAGAGGCAGCACGAGACATGTCCTCGTAAGAAGAGTTGGTGCAAGAACCGATCAAGCCAACCTTCAACTCCTCGGGCCAGTTATTAGCCTTGACGGCCTCACTGAACTTGGAGATGGGTGTAGCAAGATCCGGGGTGAAAGGTCCGTTGATGTGTGGCTCCAATTCAGACAAGTTGATTTCGATCAATTGGTCGTATTCCGCACCTTCATCTTCTCTGAGCTCCTTGGCGTAAACACGAGCAAAGTCTCCGATATCAGAACGCTTAGTAGCAGCCAGGTAGTCGTACATGCGGTCATTGAAGGGGAAGAGAGATGTTGTAGCACCGATTTCAGCTCCCTAGAGAAATATGTTAGTACAAAACTGCGAGTTTGATCCGAGCGGAAAACATTACCATGTTACACACGGTGGCCATGCCAGTACTGGATAGAGACTCTGTTCCAGGACCGTGGTATTCCACGATAGCACCGGTTCCTCCCTTGACAGTCAAAATTCCGGCAACCTTAAGGATAATGTCTAAGCTAGAGTTAGTATAGTCTGCTACAAAAGTACCACCAGTTCCGGGACATTACCTTTTGGCGCGGTCCATCCCGAGAGTTCACCGGTAAGCTTAACACCGATAACCTTTGGTGCCTTTAACTCCCAAGGAAGGTTGGCCATAACATCGACAGCATCGGCTCCACCAACACCGATAGCACACATTCCAAGACCACCAGCGTTTGGTGTATGCGAGTCAGTACCAATCAATAAACCACCTGGGAAAGCATAGTTCTCGAGGAGAATTTGATGAATGATACCAGATCCAGGCTTCCAGAAACCAATGTTGTATTTGGCGCAAGATGTAGACAGGAAATCGTAAACCTCCTTGTTGATATCGATAGCTCGGGAAAGATCCTTAGCACCTCCGACTTGTGCCTCAATCAAATGATCACAGTGTACAGTGGTTGGGTTTGCGACTGAAGGCATGCCTGCGGACATGAATTGTAAGATGGCCATTTGGGCCGTGGCATCTTGACACGCAACTCGGTCAGGTCGGAGCTTGAGGTATGAGACACCACGTTCGATTTCTTGTCCGTGAGGATCATCCAAATGCGAGTAGAGAATCTTCTCAGCGAATGTCAAAGGGCGGTTTAAGCGGCTGCGAACGATCGAGAGGTTCTCGGACATCTTCTTGTAGTTGATGAAGTTACCCTTCTCGTGGATATTTTGCTTCACCTTCCTGTCGAGCGGGGCATCGCCAACAGTAGCCATTCTTCGAATGCCCATGCCAGCGATTGCTCGCCGCTGAGCGGCAGCAAGAACCTGTCTTGATGCCAACATTGTGATGAGTGTTGGTTAAACCGAATGGGAGAGGAGAAGTTGCAGTTGTATTTTAAACAACTTTGGTGGGGGTTGGGGGAAAAAACAGGAAAATAGAGGAAGGCCAGAGTTCCAGTTACCGAGCTTCAAACCAAAGTGCTGCGAATTGAAGCCGCTTATCTGGAGTCGATCCGGCTGGGATGGGACTAGGGACAGCTGTGACCAATCAAATTCAAGGTATGTGTAATTCCAACCCGTGAACGGTCCTCGACTTCTGACGTCGGGATTATTATATTGGGATGGATGTGAATCTTTCTTTGCTATGGGTTGGTGTCTGTTACACGATGAGAGATTGCATGAATTTATCCCATGGCATACGAGTACCTTTCATCAGATCCTCTAGCTGTAGCTTGACGCAAAGAGCTTTGTCGTGTGCGCTTTATTTCCAAAACGAATTTTTTGTATGGTCTGGAGACCTCGTTAGACCCCTCCATGATTCGGATTGTGGACCAAAGTGGGCTGCATTTCCGCTCCATACGTTTCCTACAGTGTAAGGTTTTGCGAGCATCGGAGCCGATATTCGCTTCCGGCTTTTCACATGAACTGCGGGATCCGTGCCTTTCCAGATGGCCGAGAAAGCAAGAGGATAGCTTGCCCTAGCCCTACTTTATTCTGCATGGATGGTATGGTGTTTCGGATTATCTCTGGTATAGTTGTGAAGCTGTTGCTGCTGCCCCGTGTGTTCGTTCCTTCCGCTCAGCCGTGCTTATATAAGCCAAACTCCAGATGTCCTACTGTCAACCCTCATGTGCCCACTTGATTGGGCGTCAATGCGGCTATTATTCCCCCCACAACTAACTTATCGAAAATTTTCTTATGAATTTCCGAAGTCCTAACGATAACAACACCAATTCGCCAAGGGTCCAGGCAAATTTTGTTATTGTGGTCTCTACGAACTACAACGTACTGTGTAACTCGGTTCCAGAAGACACTCATATATACAACGGCGCAATGGGCATCCCTCAGAAATCGACCAGAACGAAGACGAGGAGACGTCTTAGGCAAGTATTTTATTCGGATTATTCCAATTGGTACTCCAGTCTAATATATTATCTTGCAGAGACCTTGACCAAATCGCTGCAGATCTTCGTTCTCCAAAACATCTAGCACAATACAAAGGCTCCAAAGCCGCGGAGGATTTGCCGGGTCTTGGAAAATATTATTGCGTTGAGTGTGCGAAATGGTATGAATCGGATAATAGCTTGGTAGCCCATCTTAAGGGCAAGCCGCACAAGAGAAGGTATAGCGAAACCTACACATCCAATTTTACTTGCCCTTTATACTAACAGAATGTCTACAGAGTTAAGGCGCTGAAGGACGAACCATATACACAAAAAGAAGCCGAAGCCGCCGTTGGACTTCGAACGGACAATGGCAATAGACCTACGGCGCAAGATGTGGAAGTAGAAATGGAGAACTCTGGACTCATTGATGACGAGGAAACTTGAACAGAAAGCCTAGGCTTTTGCAGGGATAGATCCCAGGCATTGTCTCCAATTCTTTGGGTTGGTCAACCATAACGTGATGGCGGGGTATCATAATTGAGAATAAATGCAAGGTGCATTAAGTGGCTCGCTCATCTTACTCCTCGACCTCGCGCTCTGGCAAGCCCACTGCCTCGTCCAGCGCGACCTCCTCGTGTACCACCTCTCCCAGAGGAACCTGCTGAAGAGCCCCCTCGGCCGGAAGCGCTTGCTATACGTGATGGCGCTGGGGTAGAGAATTTTGGAGTTGGTTTGGAGGAAGTAGGAGGGTTGTCGACAAAAGTGGTATCAGTTGTCCTGCATGGTCAATTATCTACCAAATAATAGCTGCGATAATGCGACACCTACAGGAATGTTGTTTCCCCATCAATTTCACCTCGAAACCTTTCTGGGCTCGTTGATTTACCTGTAATAAAGTGATTAGTGCGAAATTCACACCTAGACCGTATAGTACTGACCTAATTGCTCCTCTTGTTCCTGCGCTCTGCGGAATGAATCTGGGATGGGCGCCTATATACAAATTTAAGATAATGCGCAGCTCAATATGCCTCGTGTTAACCCTACCTCCGGGAAGTCCACGCAGAACGCATTCATATTTAAACCGTAAAGAAAACTTGCAAAGTTCTCACTAAACCGGGCCAGACTCTCATGCATCAATTGCAAGTGCATGAAATTTGCTTCCAAGTCCGCCATGGAATCCGATAACTCTGCAAAAGCGGGCTCGAAGGCTTCCAGAGGCGCACTGGACAGACGGTCGGAAGCCTTCTTCGCAGAATCGTGGAGAGAAGACCTAGACGAGGGGCGAAGCGGTGTTGTTGGTCGCGAGAGGGGTCGGCGAGGGGCGGATGTGGATCGTTTTGTGCTGCTGCCGCTGGCCAGGGGAGTGGTAGAAGCCATAATCCTGTTTCGGATTGCGATAGATATTGAGTTTGGTGCCTGCTTTGATGTAAAACAACCAAAGTCTACAAAGTACAACAAAGTCGATGGCGTGGGATTGTGACACGGCTGTGCTTTTCGTTTGACACAACACGCTATCGGGATTTTTGAATTGGAGCGAGCGAGCGGTAAGCAAACCCTGGTATCCGCAACAAACCCCGCTGACGAACACCTGCAGCAATCAAAGTTATGCAAAATGCCTGTCCTTGTAACTTACATTGGGGTGCGGGCGGCACGCGAGATTATTGGGATTTTCATGACGACGGAAATAATGAAGTGAGAAAAATGGCCAAGTACGGCTGCTTCGGACATCGACAATACCGAAAGGAAGTTCTTCGTAGAGATTGCGGTAATTGCTTCAATACTTTGTAGATTTCAAGACACACACACGCACACGCACACACACATACATATACATCTTCTATTTTCTATAGGACAAAAGTCATATAATCTATGCGAGCATACGAGTAAGGAAGGAAAAGTCTGGCAAACTGCGCATCGGATGAATCTACTCGCACACATCATCGTTAAGTAAGCGGTTTCTGGACTATTACCTCGACTACCTAAGGGATTTTACGTAGCCCATAGCCCAGTCATCAAACAATCCTCTTCCTCTTCTCGGCCCCTCCGTCGACCTGATTTTGTTTTGGAATGCCAACGTTCAGCTGAAATTCCGTTCCATGAACAAGTCAATAGGAAGGGCAGCTAACAATCTTGTTCTTCGGCGTATTTATACACACTCTCTACCCAGCAGCTTACGATATCACAACGGTAACCACGGGACCTTCGTTGGGCGGTCCTCAACAACACAACCATCTGCGCCTTACTATCGCAAGTACTCGGTGGATCATTCACGTATCCCCAGGTTTGAGGGATCGTATGAATCAAAAAAGCGCACTATCATTGTTTCTAACGCGGCTCTGAAACGGTCGAATACTTTAAACATCTCCTGCGCTCGAAGCTTATCCTCCTTGGCACAAGAACACTTGAAAAAGTACAATCCTTACTTCTTCTCTCGTGAAATATACCTCCACACACCAAAGCAAAGTAGTCTAGGTAGTTGGACAACTGTTCTGCTCCTTGCCTTCCTAAGCGGCGCATTCCTCTATACATCGTCCAAAAGAGGTCCACTCAAACAAACCGCACCAGAACATCTACCGGCCGATCCTGAGCAAGAATACTTGGATTATTACAAAATGACCGGAGAAACACTACCTGGCAGACCGGGTACTCTCACGCCACAAGAGGAAGAAAAGTTGAAGGAGTTTTGGGTCACAACTTTTCAACTCTTTGGCATAATCGATAAAGAAGCAACCGGCAACGGCGAAGCAGAAACCCCCAATGGAGGCGCAACAACCGAGAAGAAAGCCAAGAAGAAGAGAGGGTTCTCAGTACTGCGAAGCAAGCACAAAGGTGGCGATGCGGCTTCTATCAAATCCTCAGATTCCAGCCCCGCCTCGCACATCTCAGCTGATGCAGACGATAAATATGGACAGACAAAAGAATTTCACGAGGCATTGGCAAGTTTGTCGCCGGAGTCTATTCGCACAGCTTTCTGGAGCATGGTGAAGTATGACCATCCGGATGCGCTTCTACTGCGGTTCTTGAGAGCGAGGAAATGGGATGTGGATAAGGCGCTGGTGATGATGATCTCGACGATGAGATGGAGAGCGTTGGATATGCATGTTGACGATGATATCATAAAGAATGGAGAATTGGCTGCGCTTGAGGACGAGAAGAGTACGGATGCGAATAAGAAGAGACTGGGGGAGGGGTTCCTGGCGCAGATGCGTACCGGAAAGAGCTTTTTACATGGTCATGACAAGTATGCGAACTCCCATACACACATGCTCCAACGTGCTCCAACATACTCCCACATTGACGAGCTCCGCACCGAACCAAATACTAACATGATTTCTCCAGAGCCGGCCGACCAATGTGCTTCGTACGAGCCCGACTACACAAACAAGGCGAACAACCAGAAGAGAGTTTAGAGAGATACACAGTTTTCATTATAGAATCAGCCCGGATGTTCTTGGAGCCACCTGTAGACACAGCTGTAAGCATTCTGTGAACTAGATCCTTCACTACTGACCCCGTTTCTAGTGTATTGTGTTCGATTTGACGGGGTTTTCTCTTGCTAATATGGTATGTCACGAAAATTTCAGTGTAATTGAAGTCGAAACTAATATATGGGATAGGATTACGCACCTGTGAAATTCATGATCAAGTGTTTCGAAGCTAACTACCCGGAGAGTCTGGGCGTCGTTTTAGTCCATCGTGCACCATGGGTTTTCCAAGGTCAGTCCAATACCACCTTCATCTCTCCTCCTCCTCCCTCCCTAATCGCAATAACCCCATAATCTAACACCCCCCACCAGGCATATGGAAAATCATCCGTGGCTGGCTCGACCCCGTCGTTGCCAGCAAAGTCCACTTCACTAACAATGTCGATGAAATGTCTGAATTCGTTCCCCGCAGCCACATCCTCAAAGAGCTCGGCGGTGACGAAGACTGGGAGTATACCTACGTCGAGCCCGTGCCCGGCGAAAATGACACCATGAAGGATGTAGCTACGCGGGATAAACTGCTCGCGGAGAGAGAGAAGCTGGTCGAGGAGTGGGAGAAGGCAACGCTGGAGTGGATTGAGGGGAAGGGTGATAGCCAGGGGGTCAAGGAGAGGAGAACGCAGTTGGCGGGGAAATTGAGGGAGGATTATTGGAGGTTGGATCCGTATGTCAGGGCCAGGACGCTGTTTGATCGGACGGGGGTTATCAAGCAGGGCGGGAAGATTGACATTTATCCGGAGCAGAAGAAGGAGGAGGCAGCAACGACGACGGCAGATGCTACAAGTACAGATGATGTTGATTAGTCGATTGATTAGTTAGCTGGCATACTGTGTGTGTGTTGGAATCGCACGACTATTCCTTATCGACCTATATATTACAGATAGATGGGAGACAGATCATATGGGCAAATAAATGGCAGATGGAAATACTGGAAGAAAGAGAAAGAGATAGATAAAGAGAAAGGAAAGAAAAGGGGTTGTCATGTATGAATAGGGTCTTTGTATATAGGGGCATACTCTCATCACTAAATCGCATTGTTATCTTGTTTGCTTTAGTATCCATAGTACATCTATCTATCTATCCATCCATCTATCATAGAAAACCAGACAATGCTAAATAAATCAATCAATCAATTAGTAGGCAGGCAGGCCTGCTTTCGCGAGAATCAAAGGGGAGGGAGGAAACTTGGTAATGAATGAATGAATGATATATACACGAGGACAAACGGCTCATCTTTGGTCGTTCAATTAATTCAGTTGTTCGGAGTTGGCTGATGGATTTTATTTTATTTTATTTCACGATTTTTTTTTTTTTTCAAAATTGACTTGGCTATTCATTCATTCATTCACCTGGGATTGGGAGTGGGATACGGGTGGATCATGGAGATTTAGCTGGATGGCTTTGAGGGAGGGTAGAGTACTACGAGACTTGAGGATGGGTTAATGGGATAGATTGAAGTATTTAGAGTGGTGGTGTGGTAGAATAAATAAATCACCAGTATGATGATGTAAAGTAAAGATAGGTCTTGTGAGATATTTCGATTCACATTGGTATTCGTCTCCCTCTCTCTCTCTACATCGTTCTCCACCTCCGTTAAGGAGCGATTGCTAACTATCTAAACTAGCATATCTTTATCTCGTAAAGTCAGTTACCTCTCTCTAACTTTGATTTCCCAAGTCCGAATCGCAATCCTCCATCACCATATCTGCCCGCCTACCCCCTCCTTCTATACAAAAGTCCATTTGTGGGCTCGAAGAACTATCACATCTTGGACTTGAGCTCGGCGAATAATTCTTTCAGTTTATCCATGTCGGTCTTTTGTTGGGGCCAGCCGACGATGAGACCTTCTTCTTGGGAGGGTTTGGGGATCTAAAAGGGGAGGTGTTAGTGAGGGGTTCATGGGGGAGTGGGTGATAGCAAGGGGAGGGGGATTGGATGGGATATGGGGGAGTAGTGTGTATGTGATTGTGGGAAGAGCACAAGAATTTCGGTAGCGAAAAGCCATATAAATACGAGGCAGAGGTAGAGGAGGAGCAGGCAGTCCCGCGATGTGCGGAAGTTAAAAGTCTTTCGAAAGGGAGAAATAGATGGGAGAACTCATAAATACCATGTGGAAATGAACCTAGAATAAATAGATCAGCACCTGAAGAAAAATGAAGTATATCACCCCAAACGGAGTGAGCAGATCGGCAGAGGACAGAAGAGGAGAGCAAAACAACATACATGATCAACCTCCTGATGCGCCAGTCGTCCATTGTTCTGCAGGATATTATAATTCGTAGCACCGCTTGCTGTGACGAGTTTCTTTACTACGGGCTATTTCAGATCAATATATGTCAGCTTGTGTGCCGCAGGGGGAAGAAGGAGGAAATATAAGGGGGAAGGGGAGAAGAGAAATTGAGCTCGTACCAAGATCTCCGTCAATTGGTCA
This sequence comes from Clarireedia paspali, assembly GCA_026225955.1. Lineage (NCBI taxonomy): Eukaryota > Fungi > Ascomycota > Leotiomycetes > Helotiales > Rutstroemiaceae > Clarireedia > Clarireedia paspali. The sequence goes on along the minus strand of JANGZZ010000242.1, from coordinate 11,782 downwards.
TCTGGAATATCAGCCAATTTCTCGCCGTGGAATTTAGGTATCACGAGCTACAAGGTAGTCAATAAGAATTAGTATGAGGTGCACAAGTATATTCCAAGTAAATGGGTGGCAGCAGATAATGTGCATGAGAACAGAAAGGACCGAAGATCCGGTAGAAGGAGGGGTGAAACGAGGACAGGGTGGATTGGGAAGCATTCGGAATGGGACATACAGCATGACCTCGAGAAAGCGGATTGATATCGAGAAAGGCGAGGACTTTTTCGGATTCGTAGAGTTTGAAGGAGGGAATATCTCCTGTGTGGTTGAGGGGGAGGAGAGGTTAGCTGTGTGATGGTGCACGAAGAGGGGGATGTCGGGGGGACTGGGTGATATGATGTGAAGGATTGAACATGTGGTGCAAACGAACCTTTGATGATTTTGCAGAAAATACACGCAGACATCTTGGAACTTCTTCTGACTATTGTCTCACTGTCGTTGATTTAATTATAATTCAACCTTTGCAACCTCCGGAATCAACTTCGAATATCGCAACGCGGGGTTCATTCAATAAGGGTCGGTCGGCAAACAAGCATACCGGAGCTCAATCCCTGCATTTATGGTCAAAGCTCGTATTTTTCCTGCCATGTATGTTTTAACGGTACATATTTTTGTTTAAACGTTTTTCAAATTGGAGTGGGACAAGCTAGCTCAGAATTCATTTCTTGCCTTTTACCAGAGATGACCGTGGCTCATGCCCATTATACTCCATTCATCCAATCTTTGCAACCCACCTTCTGATCAATCAGAATTAAATTCTATTTTGATTTTTCTTTTGCTTTTTAGGATTAGGATTGTGATTTTTGTCGTGCGTTGGGTTATTTTATGATTTTTTGGTTGGTCTCTCGAATTAGAAAGGCAAGCGAGTTCGTTTAGATAATCTCGATTGTTCTTGTCTCCCACAAGTTTGTGTCCATTCCTTCCCTTAGACGAAGCCTGTTAGTCCATCGAAACGACTTTTAGCTAGATTTTCTGCTAGACACGCACGCATTCGAGGATTTCGGTTGCTCAACGTAAATGAATGTCAACAATGTAACATGAAGGATGTTGGAAGTAATCGTTTTATTGCTGGCATCGTTTAGACCTACCCAAACTACTGGCACTGGAAGGATTGGCAGCAATTATAACCGATAACTTGATCCCAAGTTTCAGCAACAATTAACGCCTAACAACACCAACACCACCAACACCACCAACAACAAGACATCTTAGAATATCCACACATTCTATGAAAATACATCCAAGGTGTGATAATCCAAGACGCCCAATCTACATTCAAATATACTGCGCCGACGACATTTCTGTCGGGAACCCTTCAAAATACTAGCTCAACAGCTAGATCAACAGTGACGTCTGATTGCGTAGTCAGCTGCAGCCCTACCAACCAACATTTCACCAGCGCCAACGAAAATCACAACCTAGACTATCCACAACACTCAAAAACCAACCGCTACTCACCATGACAACTTACGTATCAACTCCCCTTTTCGGCGGCGCCATTATCGTCGACCTCCCCTCAGCCTTCGCCGACGTCAGGTAAGTCCACGCACCAAACCCCTCCAAAATCACCCCACTTCCTTCTTTCAGCTTGCTCTCCGCCAGGTCATTCATCCACCGCGGCAATATATTCACATAGCTAATTTTCACTTTACTCTACTAACATCACCTTCAGTACCATTCGACAAGTTCCTGATCACCAAGAAGTCTACTTGGATAAAGATGGCTTCACTAGTATCATTTTCGACATCACCGAGCGGGTTGGCACATCCGGTTCGGGAGCTGCGACCGACGGCGCGGCTATGACCACCCATCTCGAGGATATCGTCGATTCCGATCTGGACACTGTGAAAGTGTGGTCGATCACCGACACCAAGTTTTCGAAGCTCCCGTAAGTGATCAAATCCCTATTCTCCATGCCCTATCCTCTTCTTTCTGTGCTTCTCCATCACATCACGTGCCCAGCTAACCCCTCTTCAGAGAAGGCACACCAGCCTACACCCTCATTGCTACACAAACGCCGCCTCGGGACCCCAACTCCCGTGACTCGGCACCGGATTTCACAGCTATAGTGCTGAACATGATTCGCTTAGAGAAAGAGCACACCGATATCCTGGTCACGATTAACGTGCCACATATCAAAGGCGAGTATACGGAGGATGATGTTGATTTGCAGTTGGGAAAACAAGGGAAGTTGATTGAGAATGCGGTGGAGCATGCGGCGAAGGTTTGGGAGACTTTCAAGATTAAGGACTGGGGTCTTTTTGATGAGGTTTAGATGAGTAGGTGCAAAGGAATGAAGTGGAAGAGGGCTGGATTGGATGCATGAATGGATGAATGAACGAATGGATGTATCCGATTTTTTTACGCGATGGCATAACATATAGGGATATTAGGAAATGATTTATGACCCTGAAGGTCATGTTAGGAATGGAATCTTACGATGGACGATGATTTCCGGGGGTGGTGACTTTCTCTTCTGGTTGCAATGCCATACATGCGGTAGAGATTTCTGGTCCAAGCGCTCGTTATGAATCCATTTATCGTGATGAATCTATATAGTTTGGGTAGTTATAAGCAATTTCAATATCCCACCATTAAATGAATCTCGATATCATCACATCACGGACTCGTCAAATCCAAGAAATCCAGTTTCCTCGAAACAGCCTCCAAAACCCCGTCTCCATCCCCCTCATCCGGCACTACCTCCTTCTTCTCAGCAATCTTTGTCTCACCACCTTCCATCTCCGCCCTCCTTGCCTTAAACTCCTGATACTTCTTCCCAACAAGCGCCATAACCTCCTTTTGCGGAGTCCCCGGATTCTCCTCCTTAATCCTCTTCATATTCTCCCTAAAAAAGACCTGATACTCACTCTCCTTCCCCGTTCCCCCCGCTCCTCCCCTCGGCACCGGTTTTATCTGCGCTAATTTCCCCTTGCACGTCCCGCACCGATGCCTCACCACATCAATACTCTTCGAATGTCTCTTAAACTGCGCGCGACAGCCCTCCTCCACACATTCCCACACATACTTGTAATCAATCTCATAGCTATGTTTCGTCGTAACCTCGATACCGCGATGCGCAAACTCGCGCGAGCATTTCGCCGCCCACGCTTTGAACTCCTTGCCGTGCGGGTTCGTCTTGATATTGCTGACCATGAAGTTGGCTAGGTGGCAGAACTCGTGCGCGAGCACGTTCAGCAGCCGGTGTTCGTCGTCGATGACTTTTTCGGCGAGCTCGATCGAGGCGTGGTGACGATGCACGGGAGGTCCATCGGTGAGGCTTTTGATTGTTTCGCGTTTCCAGTTGGCGCGGCCAGCAGTAGTGTTTAGTTTCTTAGACCAGATTATCTTGATACCACCAGTAGAGGCAGAGAGTTGCGCGATTTGTCCGGATGTTATTTTGGTGTCGAGTTCGGTGAGGAAGTTGTTGGCTAGGTCGTGTTTTATGCTTGAGAAGGCCTTTTTGGCATCTTTGGTTATGCGTTCGCTTTTGACTGGGCTTGATTTCTTAGGGGAGAAGAGGAGTCCACCACCAGAAGTTGAAGGTGCTGGGAGTTTGGCCTTGGGAATAGGCTGGAGAGATTTCAAGGGGGAGTACTGGTCATTCCAGTCATTCACAGCGTCTTGAGACCAAAAACTATCCATACTGGGTCGATGTGGCGTAGATGGTATTCGAGGAAGCTTCTTCGGCGATGCTAATCCTCGTGGTTTTAGTTCGGGGCTTCGTGGTGGAGTTTTAACCCGTACTTGCTTGGAGACTTTTCTAGGTGAAGGAACACTTATGATAATCAGTATAACGAAGCAGGTTTCAGAGTCACAAGAAGAAGCCTACAATTGTAAGATGGCACCCTGGTCTTCGATACTCGAAGACGTCCCTGGGCGTATGTCGTTCTTTTTGGGTGGGTTGAGATCAGGCAATGCATCGTCCTTGATTGTTGTTTTCTCAAGAAGGTCTCGTAGCGTATCATCTTCTGAATCACTGGACTCTACCCTAGGCCTACGCCCTCTGACAAGTTTTCTTGTAGATCTCGGTGGTGTTGCTTTAGGTGGTGGTGTGAAAATATCGGAATCCTCCTCCTCCTCCTCTTCTTCTTCCTCTTCCTCTTCCTCATCGTCATCGACAATGAAATCTGATAGACCATCTGATTCCTCCTCTTCAGTCTCCTCATCTGAACTTGGAGTAGCCGGCCGCCGTGCAAGCGCTTTTGGACGTAACTTCTGCACTTGAACTTTTCGCCTTGGAAGTTTGGAATCATCAGACTCACTTTCCTCGACCTCTTCATCGGACTGAGATTCCATCGATCCCCCTACAACCATCTTCCTGTTTGGTACATTTCTTTCCACTGGCTTTCGCTCATTTAGCTGAGCTGCTTTTTCAACCACAGTAGCCTTCTGTCCACGCGACGTAGAATCTAACAGCTTCTTCGAGCCGCTCGACGAAGTGACGTTTCTTGCACCCAATGGTTTTAATAATGGATTGTCCACGGCTTGCTTTAGGACACGTTTTCTAGGTTTTGGTTTCGCATTCTCAGCGTCACTTGATTCATTCCTTTCCAGCTCCCTAACCTCAGTAACTATGGCAGATTTTTCGGTTTTGGCGCTACTCGTCGCATTCTTGCTTGAATTGGCCTTTCTTGTTGTACTGTTTTTTGTGTTTTGTGATGTTGATGTCGTCCGACTAGTTTTCTTCGATTTTACTCCCCGAAGTAGCTCTTCCATGTCCGGAAATTCATCATCGCTGGTATCCTTCACTAACCTCGCCATATTTAATACGTTACTGAGGGAGACGGTCGTAGATGTTGTTAAAGCGCAGTCGCAAAAATTCATGGCACAATGTTGCCGTCTGTTTTGTGATGGTCGTCAATTTGAGTTGACACGGCAACGCTGTGACAAAGCACCTTGTGGACTCACGAGCTCCTATTTTCTGCAAACAGATGCAAAAGGCAATCAATTATAAGACATAAAATAACCTGCACCTTAAGTTTCTAATTGCGATATGGAGGTGGATTCTATCATCGCGGCAAATGTGTGCCTTCTTCGATTGAAGTCGCGGTGTCCTTTAGCACAGGCATCAAAACATATTTGTCATTAGACATAGATTTATTCATCTTCACATGATATGCACCAGATTTATAGAGCATTCTCCTCCCCAAGGATTGTCTTGGTGACCGGTAGTGTTTATCTACATCTCAGTCATCTCCATCTTCCTCTACATCTACATCCACATCCTTCGGCTCAGCCTGTCCAGCATCTACCCTCTCCTCTTGCTTCCTAAACAGCCCCGCCAAAAATTCCGCTGTGCTTGCTTCATCTATCGACTTATCCTCTCTTTTCTTCAGAAATCTAGGAAACCTCAAACTCAGCCCCTTATCCTCATTTACCAGCCCAATAGCAGCCCTATACACCGGACTGATCGTGACATCGGCATACGCCATCTCCCATACCTCCTGCGGCTCGAACCAGACGTCCGGATAGCCACCTCTGTAGTCGACGTAGCTTGGCTTCTCAGCAAGTACATGCTCACCACCCTCCGCATAAAACTCTTTGTTCGCCTTATAGAAAGCATCTGTAAAGCCAGAAATGCATTTACAGACAGCCTCCAGGGTCCCGGTTTCCTCATTCCGTACAGCTAGCAGAATAGGTGACCAGAATTGAGCTTTCCGACCCTGTCCGTGCCAAGCAGCAATCGGTATCAGATCTAGCGTTTCAAAGGAACTGCTATAATCTTTCTTCACTTTGAGCCAAGAGTCCAGTCTTTTATCAGGTTCATAGGTAGCCAGCAGTGCTTTCCGTCGGGTTTTCTTCTCAGGTTCTTTCTCTGTAGACTTCTTCTTTCCTTTCGACTTCTTCGGTGTTAAGAGTAGAGGATTTTCAGCTGGTTCTGCAGTCTCTTCGGGCTCGGGTAATGCTGGGTTCGGAAGATTGTCTAAGATTTTCACCATGATCCCTTCGCATTTGCAATCTATTGCACTCTTGAAGAATTCCAAAACAGTCTCTGAGTCTTGAGAAGTAGCATCGATACTCTTTACCCACGTGAAATGATTTGGAATCTCAATAAACAGACCTCTAAGAAGCTCCCGCCGCTCGCGAAAGGGTCTATCCAATAGTGATTCGCCGTTCAGATACATCAAATCGAACGAGAATAAACAGACATCAATCTTAACACTTCCGATCGCAACATCCTTCCTTGCCCTATTTGCCAGTGTTTGAAAGGTCTTAAGATCGCCTGTTTCTCGATCAACTGATACAACCTCGCCTTCCATAATGAAACTGCTGACCCCTTCACCACGGATTTTCGGGACCAACGCTACAAGATCCGGATATTTGTCGGTCATCAGTTCCAAATGTCTGGAAAATATTGAAACTTTTCCTTGTTCATCACAATGAACTTGAGCCCGTTGTCCGTCGTACTTGTACTCGCAGCTAAAATCTCGACCTTGAAGCTTTGTCAGCATTTCAGCCAGATCGCGAGTGATGCTTCCCAGCATAGGTCGCAAGGGTATGTGCAGAGCAAGTCCACATCTGATAGATAGTTCATCACAGACACCTATTTCGAGAAGGACAGGAATCAAATCATTGTAGTTGGGTCGTTTCGCAAAACATGCTTTTACAATTTCCTCTGCCTTAGACCATACCTCGGCCAATACTTCTTTTCTGTATGTCGCCAGCTCAACGGTTGATCTTATGGGAAAGTCTGCTCCTGGTGGCCGAGACAACAAGAAAGCTCTGGATAGCGCAATCAACATCGTGGTTTTCACAGCACCAATCCGAAGCTACGATGTGTGTCAATTTTCTACTAGGTAGGGAAAGAGAAAGCGATCTTACATGCTGACACAGAGTCCTGACAATATATCGAGATTCTTCTGCGCCCCTAGCATCTTGCAATAAACGGTCCACGATCCGTTGCTTGATCTCACCGCTTCCAGTGCCTTGCGTCTTGGCTATCTTGACAAGTGATTGGTAAACTCCCTTGATAGTCAACGGCTTTGGCTTCCGTAAAGTGAAGCTCTGTCTTTTCTTCGCTTCAAAAGCAACATCTCCAGCATCACCATGCTTATCATACAAGGTCTTTAATGACCTGCTGTCTAGGCCACACACGTTCTTAAGCGCCTTTGAAATGGCTGACCCTCCAAGTCCAAGTTCTAAGGAGATATATGGTGGGGAGATGGCATTAGTGGCGAGCCAGACCTAAGCAGAAATATCAGAAAGCGCACTCAATGTAGAATGATCAAATATCAGATATATTGGCAGTGTAAAGAGGAGAACATATTTGAATGACTCCACTAGGGGTTGCAATCATGTATCAACCTCAAATTCTCGATCTAGAAAATGTCTCTTGAGATAAATATCTGGGTGTCTAAATGACAATTGTGCATTCCAAATTTCGACTATATATCACGACAAACAAATCTTTTGAATGTCCAAGACAATCGGAAAATTGACAAGACAAATATGCATTGTTGTAAACGTAAGGTTGAGTACTCTAATCTTGAGTATTGTTTATGAGTAACATACTCCATGTGGCACTGGACTTATGAGAAAAGTTCAGACATACAGTTGGCAATAAAGAACTTGGATCACCTTCAATGATCACCCGTAGCAGGTTGACAAGCGTATCGACTATCTTGATACGACTCTGGGTGCTGTTCACAAGAATGAAACATCTGGTGAGTAAAGCATAGGAAGCATCGCCCCCTTCAGCTGCCCAATGGCCCTTGAGCTCCTCTATGTATTTAGATGGGTCGAACGTCAATGGGCTTTCGTCGAATGGTATGGTGGATGACATTGTATCCTCCGCCGTCCCAGCTGACTGCAATGAGAGTACATTCTTTTTTGCGCTTAACTTGACAGCAGGCTCAACGTTTGCTTTCTCTAAATGCTGCATGTCTTCCGGGTTCCCGGCGCCATTTGTGTCGATTTTCGCTCCCTCATTATCGACTGCACGAAAAGAGAAGCTCGCAGGTCCTGGTTGTCTGCCATTGTTGTCTGCAGAATCCTGCCCAGAACTGCCTTCTTCCTTTATGCCATCGTTCGCGTTTGCTTCCTGGTCCCATTCGGCCTGCAATTTTCTTGCAAGTTCCTCATCTGTAAGATTTGTAGCTTCCTCATTGTCGTGAGTACTCCGCGATGGACTAGCTGCATATTGAGAAGTAGGCTCCTGCTTATCTTGTTTCTGCTTTCCGAAAAAGAAATCAAGATTCCGGGCGACCGGTGGTTTCGCATCATGGTTGAGCTTCCTCCGCTTCGTAGGCGTCCCCATGGTTTATTTCGTTGATCGCGAACGCGAAATACATCTGAAGCTATACTCTCAAATCAAAATGCATCTTAAAACCATAAATAGTCTCCAGCTCCAATTGCGTAGAGTATTTCATGTCTGGATAGAGGGGAGCTTTAGTGACGTCGTTGAAGTTGCATGGAAGGAAGTCGCGTTCTGGGAACGCGAAATCGCTAAATTTCAGTGATGCTTTAGGCCAGCTTTATCAACGAAAGGCCATAAAGGTGCTTTCTTAAAACACGAAAGCAGCCAGGAGCCCGGGGAATGATGCGCCTTTACTATCTAGTAATAGGGAATCATTCTAATTCACAATGTCCGCGCACGAAAAAACTCGACTACAAAGCCCAGTAGCTGTTCTATTAGACCCTCGAACCGATATCCCAATTGGCGAGAGGGACATTAGGCTTGGAGACTATCTCAATGACAAAATCCAGTCTCTAGTTGATTTGGGTAATCTCACTACGTTGTTGGAGAATGTAGAGGTTCAGAAGCAGCAACTAGAAGAACAGGTAACCCCTCCATATCTTCTAGGAGGAACCCACTGACTTCTATAGCTAGAAGATGCCCGGAACAAGCTCGCAGAGGCCAGAAAGGCTTCCGCAGACCATACTTCGTCTCTAGCTAGGCAAACCGAAGAGTTCGAGAAGCAGCAAGAGAATCTACGAGAGAGGCTCATGATAGTGACGTCTTCAAATACACCAGAAGAGGCTGTACAACGGTTGAAAGGACCCATGGAAAAACTCCGACAAGTAGAATTGGCACAGGCATATGTAGAACTATTGAAAGATGTCGATGGAATGACGAAAGATGCTCGATCCCATCTGCCTCATGATCCCAAGGCCGCCTTAGAGCCATATGTCCGCCTACGCCAGCTTGTCATAGCTTTGCGTGCCGCTCAAGAACCTGCGGAAGGCGCTGCTGTTCATCTTGTTTCCTATATAGAGCAAACATCCACTCAGTTGTGGGCGCAGATGATCCAGATCTTGACCAAGGAATTCAAGGATATACTTGCAACATTGAAATGGCCAAATACGGAAGTTGAACCAACTCGTGAGTGGGTCGATTGTTTTACAAGACTTCTGGAGCTACAAGCCCCAGAAATCAAGGATGCTAAGGGTCCCCTTATTCTTCTGCCTCTCTCTGTTATGGTGGAACCTTTGGAAAAGAGTTTTCGATATCACTTCATGGGGGACAAGCCAACAGGGGCGGCTAGTAATGTAGGTTTCTACACCATCGGACAAAAGATTTGAATTAACAAGTATAGCTTGGGGAGTTTTTCTTTCCATGGGTCATTACAACTGTTACGGATTACGAAAGCTATCTTCGAAATAATGTTGGCCCAGTGCTTGCAGCTCACTTTATGGGTAATCTTCTTGCTGGAAATTCTCTCTATGTTGATCCTGTATCTGCATTCATTACTGCTCTATTACCAATCGTAAGGGAGAAGATAAATGCACTACTTTCGGAAATCAAAAAGGAGCCTTTGTCATTGAGCAAGTTTATCAATGAATTGATGGTTTGGGATGAAAGCATTAGGAACAAGTTCTTATATGATGGAGGTAATGCAGAGGCCGGATGGAAGGGTTTGACTTGGGATATCTTGGATACGTGGTTCGATCGATGGATGGATGTAGAGGAATCATTCGTTGTACAACGTTATGAGGAGATAATCCAAGCATCCGATAGCGGTGTGATCGACTATGATAGTAACGAAGACAGAAAGACGAAGGCTACTTTCGGAGCCGCGAAGATAACTGATCTTTTGAAAAATATCACCACGCTATACCGAGGACTCAAACGATTCTCTCACAAAGTTCGCTTCTTTCTTCGCGGCCAGGTGAACGTCCTCGATAGATATCAGCTACGCTTGGACGATGCTTTGGAGGCCTACATATCCTTGACCTCAAGTGTTATCGGCACATTTCAGACCTATAGCAGAGAGGAACGAATGTCTGTCGAAGGTATGGCAGGAATAGTTAGCCTGTCTAAGGTGTTTTGTAGCGCAGATCACATCCTCACTACACTCCGAGAGATGACCAACGAAGATGTTAGGGTCCCTATAACATGACATCAAATTTTTACTGACATGAAAGTAGTTTTTCGTCGAACTCTATGACGAACTCGAAGCGAGAGCAAAAGTCACAAGCACTGAAAGCGGTATTGCTGGACCAGAAACCCTTTCAACAGTCAAAATGTCTACTTCTTTGAAACTAGGAACAGGCGAGGGATCCATGTTCGATACGAGCCTTCACAGCTTCAAGGCAATCAGAGACAGGGCAGAGAATCTTCTGCAGCAAGCAATCAAGTATTCATTGCCTTCCACTCTCAAGCCTTATCTCACCAAGGTACAATGGACCACTGTTGGAGACGAGCCTCTTGCTAGTATGCATGACCCGGAGTTCCTAAAAATTTAAAACTAACTATAACCTAGTGGCGTTCTCCTCTAACATAACCATTTCTCCAGAGCTCGATCAACCACTCCAAGTAAGATTCAACTGACCATATATGCATATCCAACTAACACAATCATAGGCTCTACAAGAAATCATGGCCTATCTCTACAAAACCATCTCCTATACAGCATTCATGCGTATCTGGCGTCAAGTTATCTCCACCCTCGAGGACCTTCTCTGGGGCGAGGTTCTCTTCAAACAAGATTTCACCGCTCTAGGCGCAGCTCGCTTTGCACAGGACCTTAGAGGCATAAGAAATGTATTCAGCATGTATCTTGACATGGGCGAAGAATCATCCTTCTACATGATGCGACTTGCACAGGGTACAGTCTTGTTGAATTTGCCTGTGAAGGCAGAGGAGGGTGAGATGTCTTTGTTGGAGGCGGCGGAGAAGATTTATGCTAGTAAGGAGGATTGTGAGGCTGTATTGCGTGCTCTGGGTCTGGATCTGTTGGGTAATACGCATGCGAGACAGATTATGCAGAGAAGAGTTGAAGCTAGTGATTAGGTTTTCTGAAGAGAAGGGGGCAGTGGAGTAGAGAAAGGGATACTGAGGGGACGAGAGGTATTCATTATCTTACATTATGAGCACTCATGTAGCAATTATGAATCATGAGATAAGGATTAGACGCCGAAATATCTATTTTCGATGAGCTGATTTGTCCGTCCTGAACATTATCTACTTCTTATACAACATTCTCCTCTCTAAAATCAAACAATGTCTTAGAAACACAACACTCAATAACTTCACCCAGTTCTCCTTTTATCCCAAATTCTTCTTATATTCCACGGCCTCCCTATCCCGCTCGGTCCAAGATTGTTGCCATTGAAAGAATCGTTGCATGCCGCACCACACATTGTTCGCCTCTCACCATACCAAACCAGACCCAAAAATAGGAAAGTAAAACCAAAAAAAATTAGAACATACAACAGTGAGGATTCGCTGGTGGTCACCCACCCAACTACTAATTCACCGATTCAAGGCTTGTGTCTGGCAGAGCGGACGGGATGCCCATTT